>JAQZBX010075198.1:0-14633 GCA_029593785.1 Cabassous unicinctus
CAAATAGTGCTTCTTTGAACATTTGAGTACAAGTTTTTGTTTGAACTCTTGTTTTCAGTTCTTTTGGGTACATACCTAGGAGTGAAATTGCTGGGTCATATGGTGTATTTAATTTAGTGTGGAGCCACCAAACCAGATATTTCTGAGTGTTAACTTTGTTGCATTTGGTTATGTCTATGAATTTCATCAGTAACTTTTTTTTTTATGTTTGCAGACTTTAAAATCCAAACCTGTCAAATACCCTCATTGAAATTAATCTCTTTGCAAAATGTTTCAAATTCTTTAGGTTCTTTGTGTCACTTTCATTGGTTTTCCTTAGTTTAGGGAATCAGTTGCCTTAGAATCATGCTGGTTTAATCTTGACTTTTCTAATTATACTAGTAGTATTACACTTTGAAATATAGGGATTTAAATATATATATATTACTTTGTTTTAGAATGTCTTTAAAATATTCAAATATTTTATTTAATATACATTATGTATAAGCATGGTTATTACATAAAGATGAAAAACTTAAGGAGAAGGGAACCATCTATAAAAGTAATTTTATTTCTATAATCAATAATCTAAAGAGCAAATGATTTCTGTTAAAACTAAAGGTCCTGTTATATCAGTGTCTGAGAGCTGCAGCTGCTTTATCCTCCTCATCATCTGAGTGTATCTGTTGAATAACTGGTGGCATTAGGTTTCAGCAGAAGGTAGAATTAATGCCAAAAAGGGATGTAAAATATTAAATAATTGAACCTAGTGAATTTAATTCAATAGAAACAAATCCTAAAATGGTTTTCTAAATTATGAAAGAGTCAAGAAAATTGATCTGCTTAATTTACTAATAATAGTTGAAAGAGTAGAGTCAGGAAAATTTCTATATAAAAATCTATAATATTCAATTAATAACCATGCCTTCAAAGATTATCATTTAAAAATTATTGTTTGGTAGACAAATGTAATCAGCAAATGGTTATTTAATACTTAGCATGTGAAAGTCATTGCCTGATATATGCCAGGTTGTTATGCTTCTTTGCCAGGTTTTGGTGGTACAAACAAAACCTGGCATATGATTGGCATATCATTGTTTGGAATCATATAGCCAAGTAGTTAGCAGTCGTTAACATTACCTCTAGTTAGAATCTCTTTTAAAAACCTGATTCATATTATTTCTTAAAATTTTACAACATTAATTATGTATGCTGTATACTGTTTTTTATAAAACTGCTATCAAACATTGTATAATATGTTCACTGTTACCATAGTGATGACTTTCTCTTAGAATTTAGGGCCAGAAAAAAATGGCATTCTTTATTAAATTGTATTTTTAGGTTTCTCACAAATTGAGAATTAGATGGAGACCTTTACTTTAACTTCTAGGAAGTTTAGAACTTAATTATATTGTTGCTTTAATTTTCCTTAGACAGCTATTAGGGGGGGAGGATTGTAGAGTGGAAGAGGTAGAGTTGTTAATATAAATTTTTTCTTTTTCTATCTCCTATTGACTTAAGGGATTTTGTCTTATGAGAGTTAATAGTTTGTGGTCTTTATTGCATCTGTGTTTTTATTTTAAGCTGTTTTTATTGTAAGAGTCTATATTTGTGTACCTATTTCATTACTGGTTATTATTAGAGGAAAAAAAGAGGGGAAGGAAATATTAATGTTTATATGATCTAGAATCTAGATCATTCAACCATCTAGAATGTTAGATGGTTCCCCTAAAAATGGCTGATCAGAAACCTACCTGGTCATCTCTCAAATTTTTAAAATTTAGCACTGTTTTCAGGTTAAAAGATCTTTTAACATCAATTTTCTCTTCAGAAACTCAATTAAATATATTAAAAGCAAGTGTTTGTCTTTGATCTCTATTAATGTTCATATATCTTATCCATCCTAGTGCCCATCACACCCCTGGCTTCCAAAGAATAAACTCAGAAATAACTTCTGATACATCACTGTCTTCAGATAGTAATGTTTAGTTCCATGTGTCTTAGGAGAAGGAACCAAACCATTTAGGATCAAGTTCAGCTGTATATAATGGAGAAGAAACCCAAAATAACACAATAGCTTAAGTAAGATAGTTTATTTTCCTTTCATGTGAAAGTATAAATACCAGGTCCTTCTATATTCCAGTACCAGGTGTGGTTCTCATCTTCATGCTCCAAGGTGGTTGCTAGAGTTTCAGCCATCACATTCTTGTTTCAGGCAGCAGGATAGAGAGTTGGGTGAGGAAGTTCTCTTTTAAGAAGCCCTCTTGGAAATGCCACACAAAACTTACACTTATATTTCTTTGGATAAAATTCTTCCTTCCTTTGAATCTACAGGGCTTAAAGCCTAAAATCATCATTTTAGTGAAGGTCAGTTACTCAGGGTTGTATCATGTTTGCTGTTTTTTTCAACTCCTCCATCATTGAGAAGCTCCATGATTCTATTTTTGACCATACTGTATAGGATACAGATTCTTCAGGATTCTCTGGAGCATCTGGTATTGGTGATTATAGGATTTCCTTTGCTTCTAGGATCCCATAAGCAGGGTCAGTGAAAGAGATAGAAAGGTACTTATTATTTCCTATTCACTTTAAGAAAGATTAGCATCTCAGTTTTACTTTCTTAAAAACCCAGGCTTAAATAAATAACATTTTAGAATATTTCAAACATATATAACAGTAGAGAACAGAGTTGAATGAGTCCTCATGTACCATGTACCGACCAGTTATCAATTCATGACCAATCTTTCTTTATTTATACCCTCACCTATTCCCTTCCCCCTCCTGTCCTGGGTTATTTTGAAGCAAATTCCAGACATCATATAATTTTATCCATATAGTCTTTATTATATATCTTTAAAAGATAAGGATTCTTTCAGTAAACATAACCACAATACTATTAACATATTTCAAAAATTGACAGTTATGCCTGATGTCATTAAATATCCAGTGTTCAAATTTCCCTAGTTGATTCTTATAAATTATTTCTTACAGTCGGTTAAGAAATGAGTTAGCATCCAAACATTGCATTTGGTTGTTTATGTCTCTTAAATTTCTTTTTAGCCTCTGGGTTTCCCCTCCCTCATTTTTTTTTTCCCTGTGCATTTTATTTGTTGAAAAATCTGAGTTATTTGTCTTTTAGAACTTTGCATAATCTTTATTTTGCATCCCTTTATCTCATTTTAAAACATGTTCTTCTAGACTTACGTGTTTCATATAAACTGGCAGATCTAGACACATGGATTTAGTTTCTTATTTCTTTTTCTTTTTGCAAAAATACTTTATGGATAGTGTTTCATTCTTTCATCAGGAGACATATAGTTTCCAGTTGTCTCTCTTTTTGTGACATTAAAGGTATTGATGATTGTTTAGATTTATTTTTATCATTTCATTTATTAGGTGGAATTCTTCTAAAGAGAAATTTTTCCTTTTCTACTCTTTGTTTACCCAGTGTAGAATTGGTACAGAAAAGGCAGGTTGAATGCTTGATTTTTTATTTTTCAGAAAAAAATGAGTGATTTTATTTTTTAGCATTTTCCAAAAGTGATTATTTTGGTTTTTAGCATTATCATGAATTCATGGATTTTAAAATATTTGATGTCTTTCAGTCCCACTTTATAATAATAACTACTCAAACTCTTCAGTTAAGCTTGCATCCTGTTGATATGACATGACCATAGTGTCTTGATAGCTTCTTCTGATCAAGGCTTTTAACCTTTGTTAGTGAGCTACAAGGAATCCATGAATTTCCTAAAGAAGTATAGAAAAATTATGTATATGTGCTTGTACATTTTTTTTCTGAGAAGTTTCTTACCTCTCACCAGATTTTCAAAAGGATCTTGACTCATAAAAAGTTACCTATATACAAATTCTCCTAGCCACAGACAAAAAAAAGAAATAGTTCTAAAATAAGGAGTAGAAGTAAGGAAGTTGCTATTGGAGATTTAGAATCAGATGCAGATAGCAGTGGGATGTGAAATTAGAGGGAGTTGAGGAATCAGAGATGGTGAGCAGGGAGGGCTGTCAAGGGTGGTGATGGAGGAGGGAACTGACTGCAGAGGGGGCACAATGTAACTTTCTGGAGTAATGAAAATTTCTATATTTGATTGTGGTAGTGGTAACACTACCTTTGTCAAAACTCATCGAATTGTACGATTAAAATGGGCACATTTTTTTGTATGTAGATTATATATCAATAAAGTTCATTAAAATAAAAATAAGAATCAAGGGGGAGAGTAGAAGCTATAAGTAGATGTCCTTCAGTGACAATATTTTTCTGTTTTTAAGATGGGAGATTTTTGAGCATGTATAAATGTTTACCATTCCCCCATTCGTCACTTAATAACTTGTGGTGGTCCTTTAGCTAAGTGTTACTCTCTCCTGGAAGTCTTTTCTCTTCGATGTCCCTTCTTCCCTTTCCCATAATAATTTGTTCATTGTTCTGTTTTCACATTTGGTCACAATAGCAGGTGTTGAATATCTTCCTCTTTTGACTATCAGTTTCTCCAGGACTAGTGCCATCTTATATGTATCGCTAGGGCCAATGTGGTACATAATATGTTCAGTGACTATGGAGTGGATGTGATAAAAATTCAGTGGTCTAATTTTCTGGTCAATTTCTTATTTTCTCTTTTGAAATTCAAGAAGGCTGTTACTTTTATTTGAATCTTTATATCTTATATTGTGATACTTCTCTATAATGTTCTTTGAGAATGTTGGCAGTTTATTAAACCCAAATTTCAATTGCCCTGAAGTTTACCCAAGAGAACAGTATTAACTACCTTATTAATTTTTACATGGACTTAGGATCTTTTTTCAGTTTCTATATTAAGGCAAAAAAATTCCTATTAAACTGGGTTTTTCACTCATCAAAGATAAAATAGACTTGAGCTCATCACATACACAAAAAGCATACCACAAATTTATTTTTATTGCAGACGATTTTTTTAGAGAGGGTCAGAGCACATGTTAACTCCAATCATAAAAGGAAGACTAAGATTTGATGTTTGCATGTGATATGTGCAGAGTGCTTCATGGAAGCAGTGGAATAATTTATTTTTTAATAAAAAATTTCATGGTAATTTTAGGAAAAGAATAATATCTGATACCATTTTCAGATTATATCCTATTTACTGGTATGATTTTTTCCATAGGGAAACTTGAAGTATTTTATATTATTTTAAATCTAAAACTGCTTATGGGAAAGGGACTTATGCAGGCGTCAGAATCCTCTTCATCTTGTTTATAACCTGTACTAAGCACAACACTTGAAGGCAAGCCAGTAAATAAATGAATGTTTGTTGAATGACTACATCTTCCCAGGAAACCATAAATTCATTGGATAAACCTTGCAAAACCTAGCACAAATGCCCTTTAATAGTGTGGGTACTCCCTAAGTATGCAATTGTCTGAATTTTGGAAATTTCTCACCATGTGTTATGCCTTTCTCATTAAATAAAATATGGTTTACTAAGATTTTGTTAATATCATTCCATAGTCAAACATACCCTAATTAATATCAATGCCCTTTGAGCTGTTTATTCTTTTTCTAGGATTTTACTTTATTGGGAAAAAAACCCAGAAATATGGGCAAAGATTTATTATGTGATATTCTTTTTAAATGTTTTAATTTCATGAATTATGTTTCAAAAATTTTAAATGACAAAGTGCATATAAGTAACAACATAATGACTTCATCTTCTGAAATATGTTTGTTGAAGTAGATATGGCACCTATTTAGTAGTTCAGTCCTCATAGCAGCTTAGAATAGGAAGTAAAGAATATAACTTTCATTTGTAATTCTAAGGAAAAATCCACTTTTTAAAAGGATAACATTTCTACCTTACCAATATCTTAAATTTTGTGTCATCAACAGAAGTAGGCTTTTAGTACTGGCAGCCTTGATGCCTTTCCCCACCCCCCCTCCTTTTCCTATAATGCAATATCACTATGAAAGTTAAAATCTGTCATTGTTTCCAGTCTGGTTATTTCTAAGGCATTTCAAGTAAGCATTTGTTTTCCTTCTTTCATCCTCAGATAGTGGGTTTTGTTTTTTAACACATTGAATGAAAATAGATGTCCAATCCTTTTTCTTCTTTTAAAATTTTGATAATTGTGTTTGAAGGACTTTGCTCCCTACTGCAACTTTGGAAGAGAGCAACCTGTTGACCAAAAACTGTCTTACTTTCCTAGAGCTGCTGTAGTAAGTACCACAAACTGGGTGACTTAAAACAGGAGAAATTTATTGTCTCAGTTCTGGAGGCTAGAAGTCTGAAATCAAGGTGTCACCAGAGCCATGCTTCCTCCGAAACTTGTAGGAGAGAATCCTTCTTTGTCTCTTTCTAGCTTTTGGTGTTCCCTTGCGTGTGGCAACATTAACTCCAATCTATGCCTCTTTTGTTACCTGCCATTCTCCCCATATATCTGTGATTCCTTGTTTTTTCTAAGACCTGAAGAGTCTTGATTTCAAATGTGGTAATTATTCAATAAATATTTGTTAAATGACTGGAGTGAATGTTTGAATTGAAGCTTAAGCTGTAACTTATAAAACTTCACATTTTAATGTTTTTAAATTGTTAATAAGACAGACAAAGAGTATAAAAAATTAGTACTTTGCTACTCTGAGACGCTAGCAGTACTGTTTATAGTAGCTGTCATTTCTTTTAATGCATTACTAATGTAAAAAAAACTTAAGAAGTTCACAATAAGAAGAAACTATGTGAATGATAATTTCTAGGTAATATAAATGACTTCCTGCTTAAGATCTTTTTGTTTGTGTGTACTAGGCAAATTTTATAATTTGCATCATTCTATTAAAACATTTAATTATGTGATGGAACATTCTTTTCTCTTGACTTTCACATCACCATCCTTTCTTTGTTTTGCTATTACCTCTTTTTCTACTTATTTTCAGGTTCCTTTTTAAAATATATATATATTTTTTATTAGAAAAGTTGTGAAGTTATAAAACAATCATGCAAATATGCAGAATTCCCATACAACACCCCTCCACCTACACATTACAATTTTGTGGAACATTTGTTACAGATTATAACATTAGACTGTTACCACTAATTATGGTCTATAGCATACATTTGATATGTTTCTCCATACCCCCCATTATTAACACAGTACTTCTTGTACATTGATATAAGAATATTACAATATTGCTGTTAACTATAGTCCATGGTTTACATTAATTGTATTTTTCTCATGCGTCTCCATAGCCTTACCACATTGTAATAGTGATGTATATTTGTTCTAGTTCATAGAACATTCTTGTGTTTGTACTATTAACCACAATTCTCATCCACCTCTGGGTTCACTATGTTATTCAGTCCCTAGACTATTCTCTAGCTTTCTTTCAATTGACATTTACATCCCTAGACAACCCCTTTCATCCACAAACCCATTTATAAACCAGCTTTGTTAGTTATACTCAGCATAATGTGTTACCATCAACTCTATCCAATTCCACACTTTACAGTCAAGCTAATTAAAACTTCTACATACATTAAGCATCAGTACCTCTTCTCAGCCCTCATCCTATATCCTAGTAATCTATACTCTAGGATTTAACTCCATGCATTTATTTTTCATATTTAGTTCATATTCGTGAGATCATGCAATATTTGTCCTTTTGTAATGGCTTATTTCACTCAGCATAATGCCTTCAGAGTTTATCCATGTTATCATATGTGTCCCAATTTCACTTCTTACTGCAGCATAGTATTCCATCTTATGTATATACCACATTTTGTTTATCCATTCATCAGTTGATGGACACTTGAGTTGTTTCCATCTTTTGGCAGTTGTGAATAATGCCACTGTGAACATCAGTGTGCAAATGTCTGTTCATGTCACAGTTTTCAGTTCTTCTGGTATATTCCTAGTAGAGGGATTGCCAGATCACATGGCAGTTCTATATTTAGCTTCTTGAGGAACCGCCTCACTGTCTTCATAGAGGCTGCACCATTTTACATTCCCACCAACAGTAAAACAGTGTTCCTATTTCTCCACATCCTCTCCAGCACTTATAGTTTTCTGTTTGTTTGTTTGTTTGTTGTTTTTTTAACTAATGGCCATTCTGTGAGTTGTGAGATGATGTCTCATTGTAGTTTTGATTTGCATTCCCCTAATAGCTAATGATATTGAACATTTTTTCATGTACTTTTTTGCCATTTGTACTTCCTCTTTGGAGAAATATTAAGTCCTTTGCCCATTTTTTAAATTGGATTGCTTGTTCTTTTATTGTTGTTATCTTATATAGCATGGAAATCATACCCTCATTGGATATGTGATTACCAAATATTTTATCCCATTGAGGGGGCTGCCTTTTCACCTTGACAAAGTCCTTTGAATTACAAAAGTGTTTAAGTTTGAGGAGGTCCCATTTATCCATTTTTTTTCTTTCATTGCTCATGCTTTCAGTGTAAGGCTTAAGAAACCACCACCTACCACGAGGTCTTGAAGATATTTCCCTACATTTTCTTCAGGGGGTGGTTATGGTTCTAGTTTTTATATTTAGGTCTTTGACCCATTTTGAGTTAATTTTTATATAAGGTATGAGATAGCGGTCCTCTTTCTTTTGTATATCCAGCTCTCCCAGCACCATTTGTTGAATAGACTGTTCTGGCCCAGCTGGGTGGGCTTAACAGCCTTGTCAAAAATCATTTGACCATAGATGTGAGGGTCTGTTTCTGAACTATCAGTTTGGTTCCATTGGTCTATGTGTCTGTCTTTATACCAGTACCATGCTGTTTTTACCACTGAAACTAGGTAATATGATTTAGAGTCCGGAAATGAGAGTCCTCCAACTTTGTTCTTCCTTTTTAAGATGTTTCTGGCTATTCGAGGCCCCTTACCCTTCCAAATAAATTTGATAATTATTTTTTCCATTTCCTTGAAGAAAAAAAAAAAGGCTGGTGGAATTTTTATCGAGATTACATTGAATCTGTATACCAGTTTGTGTAGAATTGACATCTTACCAATATTTAGTCTTCCAATCCATGAACACAAAATGTTCTTCCATTTATTTAGGTCTTCTTTTTATTTATTTTAGCAGTGCATTGTAGATATCTGAATACAAATGCTTTGTGTCCTTGGTTAAGTTTATTCTTAAATATTTGATTCTTTTAGTTGCTATTGTAAGTGGAATTTTTTTCTTACTTCTTCCTCAGATTTCTCATTTCTAGTGTATAGTAACACTACTGATTTTTGCTTATTAATCTTGTATCCTGCTACTCTGCTGAACTCGTTTTTAGCTCTAGTAGTTTTGTTGCAGATTTTTCAGGACTTTCTAGGTATAGGATCATATCATCTGCAAATTGCGAAAGTTTTACTTCTTCCTTTCCAATTTGGATGCCTTTTATTTATTTTTCTTGCCAGTTTGCTCTAACTGGAACCTCTAGCAGTATATTGAACAATGGTGGTGACAGTGGGCATTGTTGTCTTGTTCCCGATCTCATTGGGAAAGCTTTTAATCTTTCACCATTGAGTAGTACAATGTTAGCTGTGGGTTTTCATATATGGCCTTTATCATATTGTGGAATTTTCCTTCAATTCCTATCTTTTGAGTATTTTTATCAAGAAAGGATGCTGTATTTTGTCAAATGCCTTTTCTCCATCAGTCAAAATGATCATGTGGTTTTCTTCTTTGATTTAATAATATAATGTGTTACTCTGATTGGTTTACTTCTGTTGAACCACCCTTTATGCCTGGTATAAAACCCACTTGACCATGATGAAAAATTCTTTTAATGTATTGTTGGATTCGATTAGTGAATATTTTGTTGAGGATTTTTTTGCATCCGTATTCATTAGGGAATGGGGCCGGTAATTTTCTTTTTATGTAATATTTTTATCCAGCTTTTGTATTAGGGTGCTATTGGCTTCATAGAATGATTTTGGTAGCATTACTTCTTTGCATTCGTGTTGAGATATTTATTGATTTCTCTCACAATTTCTTCTTTGACTCACTGATTGTTTAAGTGTGTTGTTTGATCTCCCTATATTTGTGAATTTTCCCTTTTTCTGCCTGTTTTTGATTTCTAACTTTATTCCATTATTATCAGAGAAAGTGCTTTGTATAATTTAAATCTTGTTAAGTTTACTGAGATCTGCTTTGTGACCCAACATATGGTCTATCCTGGAGAAATATCCATGAGCACGTGAGAAGAATGTATATCCTGCTATTTTGGGTTATAGTGTTCTTATGTGTCTATTAGGTTTAGTTTGTTTATCATAGTATTCAAGTTGTTTCTTTAATGATCCTTTGCCCAGATGTTCTGTCCAATGATGAGAGTGGTGTAATGAAGTCTCCAATTATTATTGTAGAGATATCTAATTCTCCTTTCAGTTTGCCAGTGTTTGCTTCATGTAAAATTTGGGGCATCCTGGTTAGGTGCATATACATTTATGATTGTGGTTCTTCCTGGTGAACTGCCCCTTTTATTATTATATAATGTCCTTCCCTTTCTCTAATAACAGTTTTGCTTTTAAAGTCTGTTTCATTTGATATAGGTGTAACCACTCCAGGTTTTTGTTGTTGTTTTGTTACTGCATGCATGGCATATCTTTTTTCCAGCCTTTCCCTTTCAATCTATTTGTATCCTGGGGTTTGAGATGAGTCTCTTGTAGATAGCATATAGATGGCTCATATTTTCTTATCCATTCCACCAGTCTGTGTCATTTAATTGGAGATTAGTCCATTCACATTCAATGTTATTACTGTAAAGGTAGTTCTTACTTTACCCATTTTGACCTTTGGGTTTTGTCTGTCATATCTTATTTTCACCACTCATTTCACACTTTTAGTTCCTTTTACTGATATAACATTCATTTCTAGACTCTCTCCCAAGTCTCTCTCTCCTCTCTTTTCTTTTCAGACTGTAGCACTCCCTTTAGTATGCCCTACAAAGCCAGTCACTTGGTTATAAACTCTCTCAGTTTCTGTTAATCTGTGAATATTCTAAACCCACCCTCATTTCTGAAAGGCAGTCTTACCAGATATAAGATTCTTGGCTGGAAGTTTTTCTCTTGCAGTATTTTAAATATATCATACCACTGCCTTCTTGCCTCCATGGTTTCTGATGAGAAATATGTACTTAATCTAATTGGCATTACTTGTATGTGATGCATCACTTCTCTCTTGCTG
Organism: Cabassous unicinctus; assembly: GCA_029593785.1. Taxonomy (NCBI): domain Eukaryota; kingdom Metazoa; phylum Chordata; class Mammalia; order Cingulata; family Chlamyphoridae; genus Cabassous; species Cabassous unicinctus. The sequence goes on from JAQZBX010075198.1 coordinate 11,132, forward strand.
CTCTCAGGATTGTCTTTTTGTCTTTGGCATTTGACATTCTGAGTAGTATGTGTCTCAGAGTAGGTCTTTTCAGATTTATTCAGATGAGAGTATGTTGGGAAACTTTCTACAATTATTTCTTCAAATATTCCTTCTGCCCATTTTTCCTTCCTTTTTCCTTCTGGGACACCCATGACACCTGTTTGCATATCTCTTGCCATCATTTAGTTCCTTGAGAACCTGTTCAATTTTTCCCATTCTTTTCTTTATCTGTTCTTTTGTGTATTCACTTTCCAAGGCTGTGCCTTCAAGCTCACTTATCCTTTCTTCTGCCTCCTCAAATATGCTGTTATATACCTCCAGAGTTTGTTTTTTTAAAGGAGGTACACAGGATTGAACCCAGGACCTTGTACATGGGAAGCAGGCACTCAAACCACTGAGCTATACCCAGTCCCTATGCAGTGTATTTTTAATTTCATTTATTGAGCCTTTCATTCCCATAAGATCTGCTATTTTTCTGTGTATCGTTTCAATTTCTTCTTTGTGCTCATCCAATGTCATCTTAATATCCTTAGTCTCTTTAGCCATCTCATTAAATTTACTAAGGAGATTTGTTTGAACATCTGTGATTGGTCGTTTCAACTCCTTTATGTCATCTGTAGGTTTAGTTTGTTCCTTTGACTGGGCCATATCTTCCTGTTTCTTGGTATGGCTTGTAATTTTCTGTTGGTGTCTTGGCATCTCATTTTCTTGATATATTTATTTTGGGCTTGGTTTTTCTCTTTAGTCTAGAGTTTTCTATTTGATTGGCTTTGTGCTACAGCCCCTCTTTGATATTTGGCTCAACTTATTTTTGAATTTTATAGTGGCTAATGTTTAGCCAATCTGAAAATTTTCAGCTCTTTTTTGTCTGTTTCTTGACCTTTCTCTCTTGCTGGTTGCATAGTAGGAGCTGAGGATCCACTTGGTACTGTAAGCCATGGAGGCTGAAGCTGCCCACATTGCCCTAGGAACCGATGAAGCTTCTCCCACCTTTCTTCTCTGCCAGGAGTGGGGCGGAGCCACAGCCATGTTCAGTAATCCAAGTCATATTGGTCAAGACCATCTGTGGATGCTTCATTCCCCTTCCTCCCCTACCTGGGGTGGGGATGGAGCCACAGGTGTGTGCAGCAAACAAAGCCGTTTGGGTCAAAACTGACCATAGTTGCCCAGGTAGACTGACATAGCACCGGCCCTCCTCCTCCCCTGCCAGGGGTGGGGATGGAGCTTCAAGAGTACCCAAACAGTCTAATCCTTGTGGGCTGAAAGCGCCTAAAGTTGCCCTGAGAGGCTGAGGGAGTACTGTCCCTTTTGCCTTTTCAAGGGCATGGATGGAGCCAAAGGCATCCAAAAGTCCAGTCTGTGTAGGCTGAAAGCGGCTGCAGTTTCCCAGAGTGGATGAGGAAACAAAGCCCCCTTCCTATCCTATTGGGGGCCAGGAATGGAGCCACAAAGTGTCCAACCATCCAGTCTGTGCAGGCTGAAAGTTCCTGCAGTTGCCCTGAGAGGCTGAAGAAACACAGATCCCCTCTTATCCTATTGGTGGGCAGGGATGGAGCCACAGGTATCCCACTATCCAGTCTGTGTGGACTGAAAGTGTCTATAGTTGCCCTAAGATGCTGGGGAAACACCACCCCACTCCTATCCTATTGGGAGGTGGGGATGGAGCCAAAGGTGCCCAACAGTCCAGTCTGTGTGGGCCAAAAGTGCCTGCAGATGCCCAGAAAGGCTACTGCAGGTCCCCCAGCTTCCTCCCTGCTGGAGTTTGGGCTGGAGCCTAGGCTATGGTCGTAAGCCAGAAGAAGCTGGTCCCCACTGTCACTGTGATTTTCAATCAGCCCTGCTTCCCCTCATCCTGGGGGCAGGGTTAAAGCGGAGGCTACCAGTCTCTTTCTGACATGGACAGATTCAAACTTTAGCTGTTTTTAGGATTTGACTTTAGCCAGCTGAATAGCTGAAGTCGGTGGCCAATTGTCTCTTCCTCCCCCGTTGTTTTTGAAATGGAGCTTCCACCTCCAGCCAGGGAATCACTCCTGAGGTGGCTTGCGCTCCCAGCAGAGAATGGGCACTGGCCTCCATGGTGTGGAGTGCTCTACTCACGAATCTTCTCTGCAGATGGGCAGTCTCCTTCTTCTGTTCTTCCAAGGATGTTGCAGGATGCTTTTCTGGTCCCCTGGGCCCCTCAAATAGGTGTTTTAGATAGCTCTGGGTGACTACTAACTGCACTGTAGGACTGACTGACTCTTGGAGCTCCTTACTCTGATGCTATCTTGCCCCTCTTTCACAGATTCTGTTTTATTAACCTCTTACTCTTACTCTTTGAATTGTTCCTTAGTTCCTGGTACCTTCCTTCTCAATTTTGTCTCTTTCCTTTCCCATACCTTCAACTGCACTTATTCTCTGGTGATTTCAAAATCTCTAGTTCTAGGCTACCAGTTGCTGATGAGCTCTAGACCCAAAGTCTTATACATGCCTCAAATACAACATATATAAAATTGAATTCTTAGGAATTGTCCTGAATGACATTACAACGACAGATATTGGCCATTGTATATCTTGCCATAACCTACAGAATTGTGTGGGAGAGAGTGTAAACTACATTGTAAACTGTAATCCATACTTAGTGGCAATACTTCAAAATGTATTCATCAATTGCAACGAATGTACCACACTAATGAAGGAAGTTGTTAATGTGGGTGAATGTGGGCGGTGTGGGGAGCGGAGCATATGGGAATACCCTATATATATATATTTTTTTACTTTATTTTGTACATTTAATAATTAAAAATATAAACAATTAAAGACTAAAAAGTAAACACAGATGAATAAATATATACATTTCTTAAATGTAATGGATACATATAAAAATTTTTTTGAATCAAGCAATATGTTACACAATATAGTTGGTTTATAGTAACGCATTCATACAGTATTTGTCGTTTTGTGTCTGGCTTGCTTCGCTCAACATAATGTTTTCTAGGTTCATCCATGTTGTCATATGCTTTACAACTTCATTTCTTCTTCCAGCTGCATAATATTCCATCATGTGAATAGACCACAATTTGTTTATCCATTCATCTGTTGATGGACACCTGGGTTGTTTCCAACTTGTGACAATGCTGAATAATGTTGCCTGTCATTTGTAGCAAATGACTTTGGGTGAGACAGTACCTCTTATGGTACCTTGAGTTGGACTCTTTAGGGCCTTTGACTGTAAGCTTCTACCCCAGATAAATACCCTTTATAAAAGCCAACAAATTTCTGGTACTTTGCATCAGCTCCCCTTTGGCTGACTAAAACAGATGCCAAATATTTCTTTTTTTTTTTTTTTTTAATATACTTTTTTTTTTTCAAAGATGTTTATATTGCATAAATATTACATGAAAAATATAGGGGATTCCCATATATCCCGCTCCCTACCAATCCCACATTTTCCCACATTAACAACATCCTTCATTAGTGTGGTACATTTGTTACAATTGAT
>JAQZBX010075199.1:0-14632 GCA_029593785.1 Cabassous unicinctus
AGAAACAAACAAAGAAACAAAGAAAAGCCAAACAAACAGTCAAACAAAGCTAAAGAAGAACACGTTCCTCTTGGGCCCTTGTGGAGCCTCTCAGGCTGCCTGTATTCATCAATCAATTACCCTGCAGGCTTCTCTCTGCAGGTTTTGAGGCAGATTTTAGCGAGCAAACTAAGTTAAAAAAAAATTTTAAGTAACCTTTTTTTTTTTTTTTGAGAAATAAGGGACCCAAAAGAAGTTAGTACAATAATGTCTATGTTTTCCCTGTCCTATGTCATCAGCTGGATGTTAGATATCCCAGTGAATCACTACTCTTAGAGAAGCCAGGAATCAAACTAGGACCTCATATAATCAAGAAAGAAATTCCTCCACTGAGCTAATTTACTAATTGTGTCCGTTAGCTCTTCAGGAAACTATTTAGTCACTTTCCCCTGCAAAGGTTTTACTCTCCTGTGGCTGCAGGATTCAGCAGGCTGTATGAGCAGATTACCCTCTCCCCGCTCCTGGTCAGGTTGAGTTCCCTTTTGAAATTCAAATGGGACCCTGATGACGAGTTCACCTCACTGAAATGGTTTACAAGCCTCTTCTAGACCACCCCCTCCTCCCAGGGGACCCTAAATAGGCTTGTGGAAACTTATTAAACACTATCCACTGCCTAACTCCCTTAAGGGAGTTGAAATTCTGATAGTGCTCAGTGCAGACCTATTAAATTGGCTGACTCCGCCCTCTGTCAAGCCAAGCCTCCGTATCCCAGGGCAGTTAGGTAAATCAGGCTTTCTCAGCAGATTCGCTTCTCCTCTCAGCCTGGTGCTACTTCAAGCCGGCTGGTGTGCTCCCCCAAACTCTAATGGGGTCCAGACTATCATGTTCACTGCACCGAAATGATTTACAAGCCTCTTCTAGACCACCCCTTCCTCCCAGGGGACCCCAAACAGGCTCGTGGAAACTTATCAAACACTTCCCACTGCCTGACCCCCCCCCCCCAGGGGAGCTGAAACTCTGATATTCCTCAGTGCAGAGCTATAAAATTGGCTGACTCCACCCTCTCCCAAGCCAAGCTTCCGTATCCCAGGGCAGCTAGGTAAATTCAGCTTCCTCAGCAGATTCACCTCTCCCCTCAGCCTGGCTCCACTTCAAGCTGGCTGGTGTGCTCCCCAAAGCTCCAAAGGGGTCCAGGCAACCAAACGCACAGAAAGGAAATTCCTCTCCACCCTCTGCCAGAACCTTCCCACTCTCGGAGAATGCTCCCTCTCACTGGGTTGCCAGCAGTAGTTGGGGCTCACCCTAGCCCTTTGCCCTGAGGGTGGGGCTTAGCTGTCTGTGTCCACGATTTCCAGCTCGGGAAAAACTCATGGTTTTATCTTAAACAATCCGCCTTCCTGACCAGCTCCCTCCAGATCGATGTCCCAAAGGCTTTCGCTCCGTGGGCTCCCAGAACAGGTCACTCAGGCAGGATCTTGTCCCCAGTCAGCCTTCCTCTGTGAGAGAGATGGTGAGTGCCCACCTAAACCGACGCCATCTTGCCTATAAGTTGATCTCCATTAATTCTTACATCTCCCATCTCCACTTTCTTCTTCTGTTACTTCCCACATTTCTTTCCTCCAACTCCTCTCTCTCCCATTCCTTCTTTTCCACAATTTATAACTCCCTTTGGACTCTCCCTCCTTTACTTCTTTTTCCTTTTTTCATTATCTCCCTTGCCCTCATGTTTTAGTTTCTTGGCTACTAGCACAAATACCATGCAATGGCTGATTTCAACAATGGGAATTTATTAGCTCATGATTTTGAGGCTAGAAGTATAAAATCAAGGTGATGCTTCCTCCCAAAAGTCTGTGACATTCTGGGGCTGGCTGGTGGCAATCCTTGATCCTTGGCTTTTCCATTACATGGCCGCCTTTCCTGGCTATTCCTTTCTTTTCCAGGTTCTGTTGACTTCCAGCTTCTGACTGTTCCCTGTGGCTTACTCGCTTTCTGCGATCTTCCTGAAAAAGCCTTCAGTAATAGGTTTAAAATACATCCTAATTCAGCTGGGCCACACATTAATGGAACTAACCTCATCAAAGGGTCCAATTTACAAGGTTTCACACTCACATGAATGGAGTAAGACTGAGAACATGTTTTCTAGGTACCCAGCTCCAAGCTACCAAAACCCACCATTCCATATTTTCTATTTCCTATGTAGAAGGATGGAGGTGAAAATCAGAGGTGGTAAGAAGGAAAAGTAAGGATATCCAGGTTTTACTGTTTGCTTTTCTTTTTAGAATCAAATTGCACTGAGCTCAAGCACTTGACTTGGGAAATCAATGAACACATACAACATTCCAGCAAAGATCTACCAAGCAATACAAACAGCATGTATCCTAGATGCCCAGCCACATGAAATCATGAGTTTAGTTACAATGTGCTTGTATCTACACAGACTCTTGATCTTATTGGAAAGTGCCCCTCCATTAAGAAGTTTCTCAAAACGGAACTCTTAAAATGCAAAGACTTCTATCCAAATGCGTAACTCTGTGAAGAATAACCAAAGACACAAGATTGAAAGTCTGTAAGTTTCCATTAATTAAAAACAATAAACTCAATAATCCTACAAGAAGCTAAAGAGGGGAAACAAAAAGCCAAGATGTACTAGACTGTTGTTACAATGGATTCTAACTATTGGGAAATTGTAGCCAAGTTACAACTTTAATTGTGAAATATTATGCAAATTTTAAACAACATTGGGATTTTGGCCAAGGGTTCAGTCTAGGTGGAAGAAGCATGAAAAGCTCTCGACCCACCTTTTACCTGCCTTACCTTTCCAGTTTCTTACCTGTCCAGTTTGAAGAGCTGCAGAAGTTCTCTGCCTCTGAGAGAACCCTAAACAGATGCTTGACATGGCACAATCCCCAGCTGTCTATAAACAAGAGTAAAGGATAAAAACAGGAATGGCTAACACTTTAATTTATATTTTGTAATCCAAGCCCTAGATGGAGGAAGAGCCAGAGGGTACATGTGACAGATTTTACACAGGATTATAAGCAGAGAGTGAGGTCTTTCACAGGAAATCAGGAGCTTATGCCCAGACCCCAGCAAACTGGCATCGAAAGTCAGTAAGAAGCGAGCGGAGATTTGCAATAAAAGTGCTCAGAGATCTAGGGGCAGTTGTAATTAATTCTGCTGAAAGGTGTCCTGAACTATCTGGCTTTGGAGTCGCGCTAGCTTAAAGGTGGCACTAGAGATTCCCACTGGGCAGTACGCAGGGGCTAACTAGTCGTGAGGAATTTCTGGTTTCTAGCATTAGCCTTGAGGAAGAACCCATGTGAAGTAAGTGAAGAATCATTACACTTAGAATAAAATCACAGCTACTGGCCAGGACCTGACGTGGCTGTGCCTGTCTGTCCCTCTAGCTTCATCTCATAGCACTCAGCTCCTGCTCCCACATTCCAGCCTCACTGGCCTCCTTGGTGTTTAGAAAGCACACATGTGAAATCACACGTTGATTTATTTGTTTGCATCTTCCTTCAATAGAATAGATGCTCTTTGAGTGCAGGAAAACTGCCTGCCCTGTTCACCTCTGTATCCCTTAGGTTATGCTGCTATGGCCAGTACGTTATAAGGATCAAGACATGTTTGTTGAGTGAATGAAGGAAGTCCATTATATGACACTTACTATGGAGAAAGCCTACATCACAAACACAAGCCACATCCAAAGGCTTGAATCTAGAATTTTAATGCAGCATGACAGAAAAATATATTGTGAATTACCTTTAAAAATCTACAATAAAGTCTGTAAACATAGTTTTTTCTCCCCAGGAGATTGTAAACATCTCTTTACAGTTTCTTTTTCATTTTCCAAATTAATCTCTTTGCTGATTCCTGCAACTGCTTATGGGTTTCTCTTCTCCCTCCTCTGCTTGTTTCTTTGTCTTCCACTGAAATTATGGAGTAGCAATATCAGTACTGAGCTGGCCTTGCACTAGTCTTTCTTTTTCATCTGGATAGTGGGCAAATCATAACACCAAATATGAAACAGCCAGCCCTGCCATTCAGCTCAGAGAGCAGGCTCTTTGCAAAGAGGCACACAGCAGGAAATGCACGCCCCAAAGACACATGAGGAGCCAGTTCTGGACCTTCCAGCAGAGCTGTGTGGAAGGGGCTAGAGTCACAGCATTCTCTAGATACTGTCTAACGTCCCTTGCAGGGATGGTGCTTCTTCTGAGGCCAGCGTCTTACTTGGCTTATACCTAGTGCTAAAGCCGTGGCTCTTAAGTGTTGAAACACTGCAGTTTTCTCAAAATCAAGAGCATATCTTCTCACAGGCAGCAATTACATCCAGGGCAAAATCTACCTGATGCCTAGATGCTCAGAAAATCTACTTGACTCTCTGCATCAAGGAAAAGAAGGACACAGAGAGAATGAGGAGGGAAAAAGAGAAAGCAATAAAGGAATGGGGAAGAGGGGAAAATGAAGAAGTAGTGATGGCAAAAAAATTTTGAGAAAAAAAGGAAAATAAAACGGGACAAGAGAGAGGAAGAAACAAAACGAGAGTGTAGAGGAGAAGAAAAGCAAGTGAAGAAGAGAAGTTGCAAATGTCTGAGGATTCCTGGCTCTCTGTGAAAGACTGCTGGCCGAGTGGTGCCTGTGGCCCCTTCCTGTCTAAATGAATCTTTTTGTCACTTACAGGATGAGTGTGAAATTCACCCAGAAATCTCAGTTTCCCACAGATTCAAGGAACGGGACAAGATGAAAGTATAGGTGTTGGCCCTAGATAATGCCTTAAAATTACTTCCCATTTTTTCAAGGAAACTTAAGACCCTCTCTGGCCTGAGATGAAATCCTGACCAGTCATGTCACTCATGGGAGACCCAAGCCCAGAGCTCTCCCAGGAAGGCGGTGCAGCCATTCAGCAGCAGACTTTGGGTGGTTTCTCATTCTGCAATTTACCATTGATCCACCCCCTACATTTTAGTACCATGAGAAGAATGAGTCTTTCAAGACACTAACTCCCCTATGGGCATACCATGAAGTATGCTAGGCCTCTACTGTCTAACCCCAAAAACCATGGCCGGGAGATCACACTGGGAAGTCATGGACTGAGGAGTTGGTGCAGGGGGATTGGACTTGCTGAGGATTCACGTGCCTCAGGGCCATCTTGTGTCCTCACCCCAAGCATCTATCTAGGAGTTGGCCACCAACCGCATGGTGACCACAGAGAAAGCCATTCTGTTCACAGTGGCTGGAGAGGCAGAAGCTCCCTGCCTCTGAGAGGACCCTAAGCCAGATGCTTGACATGGCACAACCCCCAGCTGTCTATAAGTAAGAGCAAAGGATAAAAACAGGAATGGCTAACATTTTAATTCATATTTTATGATCCAAGCAATAGATGGAGGAAAAGCCAGAGGATACGTGTGACAGATTTTACCCAGAATTATAACCAGAGTGAGGTCTTTCACAGGAAATCAGGAGGATATGCCCAGACCCCAGCAAGCCAGCCATATAATTGATAACCAAAACAAGGACACCTATGAGAGTGAAATGAGGTACTATCAATAATTAAGCCAGGGTGGCAGGTGAAACTGCAGCATTCTAGGGAAATGGGAGGCTTGATACATGGTGCTTCCTCTACTGATCACAGAGGACTGGATCAAGGGGTGGCACCAGATGTAAGCCAGGTCTAGCAAAGTCTTTTTTTTGAGGAATTTGAGTAAGTAGTAAGTAAGATAGTCCTTCTCTTCCTGGTGGCTAAAGTTTTTAAATGTCAACTGGTCAGTGACCACGGCTTCCTCAATGTGTACTGGGGAGGTTGACAGATACGTAGAGACAGAGCACACAGACCAGGGGCAACATAAGCATGGCTCCCAGGTCCGTTTCCCATAACCTTGCACACTTTTTCCTTTACACATCAAGCCACCTGTCGGAGAAGAGGAAAAGGTGGTGAAAGATATCAGAAAGACTGAGAATGTTTCCCAAAGAAACTGGCTTTTCACTCATCAGCTTAAAATATTAATGAACCCTTGCCTATGTCCATCAATTCAACTCTGAACAAAAATTTATTGGGACCCCATTATGTGCCCATGCCTGGGATAAAGTGGTGAAAAAAAACAGAGCAATTTCTGTACCTTCATGCAGTTTAGTCTAGTTGGGGAAAACAGGAAATTAATAAATGCATAAGTATGATAATTCCAGATAGTGAAAAGTGATATTAGGGAAATGAATCAGGGTAATGGGACAGAAAGAGATTAAGGAGAGCTTTTCCTTTGACTAAGGTAGTAAAAGGAGCCCTCTTTGAGGAGGTGATATTTGAATTGACACCTTATTGATGTAAAGTATTATTTTAATTGGCTCTAATTGTGTCTTCAGGCAGAGTAAGAGTTTTACACTGGTGTCAAAGGCTGAACTTGGCATCTTCCTCTTCTTTTCCTGTATGTCTCAGTAAGTCACTGTACTCTTTGCTTCCAATCAGAAATCTTCCATTGCTACCTTTCCTTCACTTGCCACATTTAATTGTCTGTTGGATCCTCTTGACTCTACCCCCATAATATCTGCACTCTGCCCAGCGGTATTCAGCATCTATTGATGAGGTTTTAGTTTCCAGGCTGCTATGACCTATATCCCATAAGCTCCCCTGTAAGTACCCCCAGGGCAAGAGGCCTCTCTCTGCTCTCCACTACTGCACCTCTAGTGTCTTCTAGTGCCTCCAACAGAGTAGGTCCTCAACATATCTCTTTGTTGACATAAAGAACACAGCTGATTACAGCAATTACCTTAATTGGTTTCCTGTTTTCTGTAAGATAAAAGTTAAAAACAGTCATGGATGGACTCTAGCTTGCTTGTCCAAATTCCCCTCCAATCACCCTCTCCAGTGGCCCAGAACTGTCTATTTTCTTTGCATAACCTGTTTTTTCACAATCCAATGTCTTTTACCACCTGCTTAGTTGAATGCCTGGTTCACCTGGGGAAAAAATCCCATCTTGAGGATGCAGATCCCTTTCTGAGGACCCCTGCCCCAAAGATATGACTGTATTCCCAGCTCTAATTGTATAGTCATTACCATCTAGCAATGTTGCCTCACTCATGAATTTAGTAAGAATGTGGACTTTGACTCCACATGTTTCTAGCTCCCCAGCATTTATCACAGTGCTAGGCACAAAATTAGGTGCCCAAGAAATGCTAGTCAAAGAGAGAACTGGAGGCTTCTGCTGCTTTTTTTCTTAAAATAAATAGTAGAGGCCTTGATTCAATGGATCTGAGCCTTCAATAAGTCATTGACCAGGGAAGCATTAATTATTAAGAACTAAGAAAAATCAAAATGTTCAGTCACACAACATGCTCAATGAGGCATTGAAAATCTCCATTGTCTGTGCCAATGTGTAAGGAGAAGATATGTATTTTTCCATAATCATGATGAGATCAAAGAAATGTGTTCCGAGTCTGTCATTATTCGTTGTGTTTTAATAAATGCACACATGCACATGCACACGGAGCTAATGCTAATTTACTTCAGATTTTTTAAATATCAAAGACCAAATAATTCTTATATTACACAAACCATTTCAAAGTAGATAAAAACGTTGCAGCTAATTTGCTTGCTTCTTGTTATGCAGCATATGTGACTTTGATCATCAAATGTGATGTTAAGGGCAAAAAATATTGACCATTATGGGCCAATTGAATTTATGACAATCAATGCAAAACTTTTTTTCCAAGATCTTAACCAACCTACCACCCTATTCATTTACTGTCACCAAAATGGATTATTCTCCAAATAGAAGGCTGATTTAACACAAACATATTATAACTCTTAATCCCTGTGTGACAGTTTCCTCAACTCTAAAGTGGGAATAATGTCTCATAGATTTTCACTTCATTTTTCCCCTGAGGATTAAGTAAGTTAATATATGTAAGCCTGTTTTAAATAGTGTCTGGCACCTATTAAGTGCTATGTAAGTGTTAGAAGTCACTACTGGCAGTGAAACTGTTGTAGCCATAAGCACTGATGTGTCACAGGCACAAGTCTAATTATTTTCATACATTAAATCATTTAGTCTTTCCAATAAATCATTGAGGTAGGTTCTAATGTGATTTCTGTTTTATAAAAGAGAAAATGAAGTCTAAGAGACTTGAATTGGTTTGCCTAAGGTCTCATAGCTAGAAAGTGGTAGAACTATATCTCAATCCATGCAAGTCTCTCTCTAAAACTTCACTCTTGAACACACAGCTATATTCTCTCAGAGCAGAATGGACCAAATTTTTAGAGTTATGCGTCCCATTCATTAAAAACTCACAACGGTTCTTGTTACTACTCTCCAAATAATATTATGTAGTACAAATTCCTACAATCAGTAATAAATAGTATTATAAAATATATATGTATTATGTATTTATATAGGTATGTTTTATACTAAACATATATGCAAATTTTACTGTATAAAATATAATTATTATAATAAATAATATATAATAGAATAAATTGTAGTTTTATAAATATGCAAACAGATATGACATTATGTAGTATCTGTTTGCAATTTATGCAGTGGAGAGAGCTTAGTTTTGACCCTGAAGCCCCCGGGAAGAGAGCTGAGCCATTTGCCTGATAGTTTGCAGCCGGCTTTGTGTAGAGGGCAGAGCAACTGAGCCCAGAAAGAAACATGCCCTGGGAAGAGAAACGAGCCTTATGCCAGTCCACAGCTGAGATCAGAAGAAGCTGGGACCATGGAGCCTTAGAGGTAAGAGGAAGGCTAACCCTCTCAGACATCGCCCGCCATCTTGTTTCAACATGTGGCAACAGATTTTGGGTGAGGAAATAACTTTGAGGTGGACTCTTTAGGGCTTTGTGACTGTAAGCTTGTACCCCACATAAATACCCTTTATAAAAGCCAACAGATTTCTGGTACCTTGCATCAGCACCCCTTTGGCTGACTAATACACCCCTCCTTTCTCTTCTGGGTTCACACAAACCTTTTGCTTCTGGCTTCTTTCCATGGATTTCTCTTTATAAGTCCCCCAGTTACAGGGCTAAGATGCACTCTGATTGCAGTCGGCCACACCTTCACTAAAAATAATATCTGCAAAAGGTCCTGTGTACAATGGGTCCACACCCACAGGAATGGGATTAAGGTTAAGAGCATGTCACCTCCCTGCAGGGTACATAATTCAATCTACCATATAGTACATGAAACCTCCTCATGTGACAAGTAGTCTTGATAATGATAAAATTTTTAATAAGAACAATGTGTTTAAATAGGCATTATTACTTTTGAACCATACTGGTTTCACTCTTGTTGATACAGAGATTCAGAATTCCGGTTCTAAATTTCAGATATTTTGATCCTTGCTATGTGAAAAAGACTGCTCACAAAGACACATGAATCCAAATGAAGGAAATCATTGGCTGTTCATAACTAATCACAGTATCATTTTTCATCCCAGTTATGCATTGGTATTTGTAGAAATTGGTCTTGTATATTTTCATGATTCCCAAAGTCAATCGGCAGTTCTTGCACACTAATAAGAAGATATTTCATTTTCATATGTTTAACAGATTGGCCCAACACCCATTGAAATTCCGTATTTGGAAAATTTCTAAACATACAAAAATTCCAATTCCAAGTTACTGTGTATGTATATATGTGCATACATAATAGATTATATGATTCAGTTTTATTTCTTTAGTTGGTTTATTAGGGATGCTTATTTATTTTGTGCTTTTAATGATTGCTTTAGGGTTTACAGTATAAGTCTTTAACTCAGCACAGTCTACCTTCAAGTTATATATGGCATGTCACGTATTATATAAGAACCTTACCATGGCACACTTCCATTTCCCCTCTCCTGGCCTTTCTTAATTCTACTTCACATGTTATAAACCACATAATATATTTTCACTGCTTAAATAGTCAATAATCTCATAAAGAGGCTTCATAAAACAAGAAAATTATTTTACATTTACACACATACTTCACCGTTTCCAGAGATATTCATTATTTTATGTAGATCTGATTTCCAGGCATTTATATATGTTTGCGTCTATAACATTCTTTAACATTCTGTAAAGTGTAAGTCTGCCGGTGATAAATTCTTGCAACTTCTCTATGTCTAAAAAAAGTCTTTATTTAACTTCATTTTTGAAAGATATCTTTGTTGGGTTTAGACTTCCAGGTTGACATTTTCACTTTGGTTGTTATAGATGTATTCCTCTGCTGTCTTCTGGCTGGCATTCTTTCTAAGGAGAAGTCTGATGTATATTTCCCTTTTTATTTACATCCATGCTTTTGGTGTCTTACTAATAAATCTTTGCATTACCTTGGTCACTAATATCTAAATATACAGTATAAATCTAAAAACTTCTAGAAGAAAATAGAGGAGAAAACTTTTGTGACCTGGATTTCCTTTGACTTTCAGAATGTACTAGAAAAATAATAAAAAGAAAAGTCATAGGTTAAGAGAAAATATAAGTGACACAAACATCTATTAAATGGTCTATTATATCCAAAATACATAAAGTTTTACGTTTAACGAAGGTGAAAAGTCCATTTTAAAAAAAGGGAAATGATTTGAACAGAAATTTCACCAGAGAAAATATATGAAAGCAAATAAGCAAATATGAAAGGAAAAAACAACAACATCATTAACCTTAGGGAAATGCAAATTATGACCACAATAGACATTCACTAGACTTGGTAATATTAAAAAGACTGACAATATCTAGCATTGGTAATAATCCAGAGTTACTGGCCCTCTCAGATGTTGTTGATGGGAATGCAGTTTTACAGTTTCTTATAAAGTTATATATGTGCTTGAGATACCCAGCAACCCTGCTCCAAGCTATTTATTAATCCAAAAGAAATGAAAATTTACGTCCATACAAAAGTTTGCATGTGCATGTTCATAGCAGCTTTATTGGAAAAAAACCCTAAACTGGAAATAACTCAATTATCTATTCAATAGGTAGATGGATAAACAAACTAGGGATATCCAGAAAATGAAAACAAATGGACTAATGACATATGTAACTACATGAATCACTCTCTAAAGCATTATTTTAAATGAAAGAAACAAGGTACAAAAGACTATGTTCTGTATGACTTAGTTTATATAAAATACTAGAAAAGACAAAGAGAGTAGGAGGGGATTAACTGTAAAGAGGCATGAGGAAAACTTTGGGAATAATAGAATTATTTAATATATTGATTTTCACAATGGTTTCACAACTGTTTACATTTGTCAAAACTTATCAAATTATCCAGTTAAAATTGGTGTATTTTATTGTATATAAATTACACAAGATAATGCTTCTTTTTTTTTTTTTTTTGAGGTACTGGGACCAGGGATTGAACCCAGGACCTCATATGTGGGAGGCCAGTGCTCAACCACTGAGCCACATTGGCTCCCTGAGTTGACTCCCTTGTTTGTTTGCTTGTTGTTTGCTTGTTGTTTGCTTGTTGTTTTGCTCATTGTTTGCTTATTGTTTGCTTGTTTGTCTTCTTTAGGAGGCACTGGGAACCAAACCCAGGACCTCCCATGTGGGAGGCAAGAGCTTAACTTCTTATACCACATCTGTTCCTTAGTGTTTATTTTTTAAAAGGATGAAACTCAAAAATCAAATAGAAGAATACACATCACACATATACTCCAAAATATGAGGCAATCTCACAATTGAATGTAGATGTAAAAAACAAAAACAAAAAACTCTTAGAACCAGCACCAGCAAATGGGAACCTTCAGACATTCTGTTACTAAAGAACAATGCCAGGATTCCTATCTGTTATTACAAGAATGCAAGATTGATTCAACACTAAATCCATTATGGAGATTAACTTAAGTCAAAAAAGGAACACCATATGATATCCTTACTAGATTTTAAAAGGTGTTGGATCAAATTCTATATTCATACAGATAAACAGTGATTAAAAGAATATTATCTTCATATTAAACACTGTCTATGGAAAACTGATATTGAGAAGTCATTTAAGTGAGATGGTGTGATGGCTTGGAGCTTTATGGACCCCCCAAAAATCATGTTCTTAAAGCTAATCTATTCCTGTGGGTAAAAACCTATTGTGGGTGGGACCTTTTGATTAGGTTACTTCAATAGATGTGTGGCCCAGGGTGAGTCTTAATCCTCTTATTGGAGTCCTTTATAAATGGAATGAATATGAAGAGAGAGACAGAGAGAAAGCCATAGAACCTGAGGGAGCAACACAGAGGCCAGAAGCTGAAAACAATGAAACCTAGAAGAGAAGGGAGAGACACGCAGATGCCACCATGTACCTTATCATGTAACAGAGGAGTCCAGGATCACCAGCTGCCAATCTTCAGGGAGAAAACATGGGCTGTTCATACCCTGATTCAGACATTTTTTCTTAGCCTTGAAACTGTAAGCTTGTAAGCTAATATTTCCCCATTGTAAAAGGCAACCCATTTATGGTATATTGCATTCTGGTGGCCTAACAGACTAAAACAGAATTTGGTACCAGGAAAGTAGGATGCTACTATTGCAAATGCCAAAAATGTGGGAATGGTTTTTAAATTTGTTAATGAGTAGTAGTGGGAATAATTGTGAGGTGCTTGGTAAAAAAGGCCTACCTTTCTTGAACAGATTGTTAGTAGAATTATGGATGCTAAAGATACTTATAATGAGCACTTAGAAATGATGAATGTGTCATTGCAAACTGGAAGAAAGGTGACTGTTGTTTTATAGTGGCAGAGAATTTGGCAAATCTTCCATCTCAGATGGAAGGCAGAATTTGAAAGTGACAAGCTTGGGTATTTAGCTGAGGAGATTTCCAAATTAAATGTGGAAAGTGCAGCCTGGCTTCTTACAGTTTATAGTAAAATGTAGAGGAAAGGCATAAGCTAAGAACTGAATTCCTGGGTACAAAGAAACTAGAAATTGATGGTTTGAAATATTCTGAGCTGCCAGAAAACAAGTTTCCAGAGAATTGGGCAACATGTGAGGATTTAACTGAACATGGAACCAGTCAGCTATTTCAGTGCAAGTCAGGATTGGAAGTGCAGTTATTTAAGAAGGATCTGTGGAAGGTCTTATTGTTTTATGGCTTGGATCCCTTTATACTACATGTGAAACTGACAAGTTTTTTTGTGAGAGCTGTATAAATGGAAACATGCCAGCCTGGACCAAAATGAACATAAATGGTACAGATTGAAAGAAAAATGATGTCAACGGAAGGACCATGGAAGCTGAAGTCTGGACTGAAGACATCTCAAGCCAAGAGAACAGACCAACCCATTTGTGTGGAAAGGGTGTGTATAACCCTGAGCTTGGAGAGGGCAAGCATTCCACCCTATAGTTCAGGAAGAACTAGATGGCTCAGATGCCTGGAGGATTGCAGAGAGCTTGGCTGCCACTCCGATGCTTGAGGGGGTTGGAGCCTAGAGTCTAGTTGCCACCCCAATACTTGATGAAGGTAAAGCAGAGAGCATGGTGGCTGTGCAAGAACTTAGAAAGGGTAGGGTAGCCACTCCAACAAGCCCAGAGAATAGACCATTGTTCCATTGATGACCCTCAGATCTAGAAATTTAATGGAGTGTTCCCTGCAGGGTTTGGAATTTTTTGGGACCCATGAACCCTGCTTTCCTTGCAATTTCTCTCTATAGAAATGGGAACATTTATCCTATGATTGTCCCTCCTTTGTATATTAGAAACACATAACTTTTTCTAAGTTTCACAGGCCCACAGCCTGAAGAGAATTGTGTCCCAGGACAGAACACATCTACAAGTGATTTTTGATGAAACTTTGTACTTCATCTTGTTACTGAAAAGATTTAAGCCTTTTTGGATATTGCGATAGAATGAATGTATTTTGTATATGGAAAGAACATGTCTTTCTGGGGTCCTGAGGGTGGTGTATGATGGTTTGAGGCTATAGGGACTCCAGATAAATTATGTTCTTAAAGCTAATCCATTCCTGTGGGCATAAACCTAGTGTGGGTAGGATCCTTTGATTAGGTTACTTCAGCTGAGGCGTGGCCCAGGGTGGGTCTTAATCCTCTTACTAGAGTCCTTTAAAAATGCAACAGGTATGGAGAGAGAGACAGAGAGAAAGCCATAGAATCTGAGAGAGAAAGCCATGGGAACCAAAACTTGAAAGCAATGAAACCCAGATGAGAAGGGAAAGACCTGCAGATGCTGCCATGTGCCTTGCCATGTGACAGAAGAGTCCAGGATTGTCAGTAGCCAGCTTCAGAGAGAAGCACTGCCAGATGATGCCCTTATTTGGACATTTTTTCTCAGCCTTAAAATTGTAAGCTTATAAGCTTATTAATCCCCATTGTAACAGCCAGCCCATTTCTGGTATATTGCATTTCGGCAATCTAGCAGAAAAAAAACCCAGACGTTTACATGTGTTTCCATTAATGTCAAGAATAAAACAAAAATGTGGTAGAATTCTTTTTAAAAATGTTCTACAAGTACTAGCTAATGAAATAAAAAATAAAAAGGAGGCATAAACATTATAAAATGAAGAAACAATGTGTCATTATTTAAAGATAATTTGATTAAATAATGCAAAATTCCAGAAGAGTCAGAGAAAAACTTAATACAACTAATTTTTACATTTTTAGAAGAGGCCAGGCAGAAGTTCAGTAGACAAAAATTGGGAGACTTTTTATATTCTTTTTTTTTTTTTTTTTT
>JAQZBX010075200.1:0-14633 GCA_029593785.1 Cabassous unicinctus
GCCCCCGTTTACCATATGGGAGGCCCGGGTTCGCGTCCCGAGGCCTCCTTGTGAGGGCACGCCGGCCTGAGCGGTGCGGTGGGCTGATGCAGCAACCTCACGGCAGGAAGCGGGTGTGGCGCAATGGATAGAGCCCCCGTTTACCACATGAGAGGCCCCGGGTTCGCGTCCCGAGGCCTCCTTGTGAGGGCAGGCCGGCTCGCGCAGCTCCGTGGGCTGATGCAGCAAGACCTCACAGCAAGGGGGAGATAAGCAGACACATAGAAGACACGCAGCTAATGGACACAGCAGCACAAGCAGCAAGGGGGGGATAAATAAAATAAAATAAATAAATCTTTAAAAAAAAAACAACTATAATCCATGCTTAGTGGCAATGCTCTCAGGAGGTAACTCTTAGGCACCCTATAATACTAGGCTAAGTTTCAATTCATGAGTAAAGGTTCATAAGCACAGTCATCAATATTAAGGGCCCATCAATGGACTATCCTCCTTCACTAGCCATTGCTTCTGTACTTGGGGGATTCTTACTGTTCCATTAGAGAATGTGGCAGAGCTCCCAGGATGGGAATTCAATATTCTTTTGGTTATTGTGTGAATCTCCACCACCGTGATGATGCCCCATGAACTTTTGAACACATTTATATACCTTATATGTATGCCCAGATGAACCTTCTCTTTTGTATCCCCCATTACTGACACCCCACACAAATGATCCTCCCCTGCTACAGTTAATAACCCTTCTGTGATCCGAAACTTCTTCAAAAAATGAAGCCAATAAAATAGCTAAATATAATTAATAAGAAAATGAAATAATAATGGTAGTTTAAAAAATTACATTATTTTCTAAGTATTATCCCAGACAAGTTCATTTTTTGAGTGACCCTAATCTTTATGAACTGTCAATTTAATTTAAAATTTTTATTACAACATCCTGGAAGGATCAGTGTCATTTTTTTCCCTTTAGTTCTCACTATTCAGTTTGTTAGCTCTAATCTAGGCTCATGATTGCATGTCCCCCTCCTTTAGAAGTGCTTTCCAAAATAGTAGCATCAGGAGAAAGTCTTTTGTTGTGATGTTTTTTGTTTTTGTTATGTTATGTTTGTTTTGTTTTGTTTGCTTAAAACCTATCAGGTTAGCAGCTAAAATCTTAGTGTTGTGCTATGCCTTTTTACATTGAAGTCTCATGGGTGAATCCCCCTCCCACCCCCCCACCCCCAGATTTTCAGTTCATTTCCTTACTTACTTGCAGATTTTTGTAGAGAACTTTTTGTGTCCAGCTATACAAGACAATTGCACAATTTGTATTTTCATTTAAAGAGCTCTAGATATGTCTTTGCTTGTTGGTTTCCAGTAGTGAGTGTAATTTCTTGCATGCCCAGAATTTAATAAATATTTGAAGAGAAAGGTAGAAGAAAATAAAATTAGCTGGAATTTTACTCTTAAAAAATCCAACAACTAATGCACAGAGTAAACAAACTGACAAACCCCAATGTCAGTGCTCATTTTAGCCTTTGCCCTGTCTCACTTCCTAAGTCCTTGTCCCTTCTATTGTTGTATACAGCATGTAATTGGAATATAAAAAATAATTAGATAAAGTTATTGTTTTTGTCTCTTCTGGCAGAAAATTCCTTTTGATAATCAGACAAGTGCATAACAATTCAGAAGAATGGAAAGCAAGGGTACTGGTTCTATGAAAATTTTAGAAAAGCCAACATTATCCATGTTCTGAGTTATTAAAAGTCATATTTCAAGCATTGGAAGAAATTACAACATTGATGTGGAGCCAGTGGCCACTGGAGGCTCTGGGGGCAGGGAGAGGGAAAAACAGTTGTAATACGGGGGCATTTTCAGGACTTGGGAATTGTCCTGAGTGACATTGCAATGACAGATATAGACCATTTTATATCATCACATAACATGCAGAACTGTGTGGGAGAGAGTGTGGTCTACAATGTGAACTATAGTCCATGCTTAATAGCAAAGCCCCAGGATGTGTATATCAATTGCAATTAATGTGCCACACTAATGAAGGATGTTTATGTGGGAGGTTGTGGGAAGTGTGGGAGGTGGGGTGTATGGGAATCCCTATATTTTTTGTGTAACATTTATGTAATCTAATTATCTTTAAAAAAAATTTTTAAGTCATATTTCCAACATGGTTGTTAGTTACTTTATGAAAAGAAGAATTAGTATTAATGACTCATAGAGTACCATGGAGGGACAGAGGAACATAACGTATAATAGAATTCAATAAGTACATTTATAATGGCAGATATAAATAAAATTTCAGTACCAGAATTTTTGCCAACCTCCAAACGCATTAACAAGATAATGACATTCTCATAAAGCAGCAGAGTCAAAAGCACTCTGAGGAACTGTGGCTTCTTCCATTTTACTCCATTGAGAAACAACTACAAACTGCCTTATTGCAGACGTATAAAATAGATGACCTTTGAGTAAGTAGAAATATTTTATGAAAAACTTCTGTACAAATGTACAGAGCTATCATTCCAGTTCCTATAAGTCTTTGGACTAACTGATCTGGGAGAAAGCATCAATGTCTTCTGTATCTGGAAGCCACAGTGGTGATAGCAGTGTGGCATAAAGGGAGGCTTATGCTGGGAATAATTCCCATTAATTGCTTGATTATGTTCTCTGGAATATAAAAAAGAATTAGATAAAGTTCTTCAATATGAGAGTGTGTTTTAGAGCCTGACAATACCTTGTTCTGTTTCATTCCTTTTTCCCATGTCAGGCAATTGGCGTCCGATTGAACGAGCTATGCCATGGGGAAAGTGAGAGCCCAGCCAACCTATTGGGTCTCATTTATGATGAGGAGACCAAGAGGAGACTGAGAAAGGAGGATGAGGAGGAAGACTTTTTAGATGACAGTAAGGAGACTCCCTTTACTACAAGAACCCCTGCTTGTAAGAACCTCTGCTTTAGGAGCACTTAATATTTCCTCTTTCCTCTTTCATATTCTTTCCACTTTCCCATGTCTCCCTTCTGCGCCCTTTCCCCTTTTTCTTGTGCATGAATGTAAAGCATGTGCATAAAGCCTCAGAAAAAGAGAGCAAGAACCGGAAAGAGAAAAATGTAGACAGGGGCAAAGAGCTGCAGGCATTGTAGAACATCCATTACTTTTTAGTTTCTGATTCTTGCTACTGTACAAAGATTAGTATTAAACCTCTCTGAGAGAATCTCACTCTGAAAGCATATCGTTGTGGAAAAGTACTGTCCCAGAAGAGGTTGTGTTGGTTTTGTGTTTAGTTATTGCTCTTAAAAATAAAAAAGGAAAACCAAATAGAATTGATCATGTAATGCTTTCCAAATCATGCAAATATTGAAATATTTAATTAGAATATGCTACAGAACTTAACATGAAATCTTAATATTAAAAGATTCAGGAGTATTAGAACTGCCAATGTCTGCTGTACTATAGTTACTTACTAAAATTATAATTTACTCCCATCTTAGAAGAGTAGAGACAAAGAGATTCCTGTTACATCCCCTTCCAACACCATTTTGTGCATACATGTGTTCTGTACCATACAAGCTTGCGTGTATGTGTACTACTGCGTTTTACAGAGTATAAAATTCCCAGTTATGGTTATGTACTTAGTATTTTCAGATGAAAAAGATAAATGAGGTCTCTTCCTCTTGACCTGTCTTGGTGGTTTGAAACTCAAGCTTCTTGATTATATCTTTGGGGATAATCTTAGTTAAGTGATGCCAAACATTCTGTGTCCTTTTAGTCATGAGATGTAAAAGGATGATTATGCTTTAAAATTGGACAGAGCTAAATAATAATCAAAGAGAACTTGTTGTCTCCCTGTCCACTTTTATACAAAGGATCTTATTTCTGCATCTTTTCTTCATCACTGTGCCCCATTCTAAGCCCTTATGAAATCACAGCAAATCTTCTGGACCTAACTGCTGACCAAACAACAAATCCTTGCATCCATCCTTCAGTGTAATGGTGAAAGTTGAACCTGAAGTTTTCTTCAACTTCACAGGAGTCTAGACCATCCTAGAGTGACTCCAAGAATTAGGTCTGATCCACAAGAGGACTTGAGGATTATCAGGAAGTCACAGAACTAGTGAAGCCCTGTCCTAAGACTCATCCAGCTAGAAGACATCCCAACGGGTCTTTCAGAACAGGGGGAATTGAAGCAGTATTAAATTGATGTATCCTCATAGGCCAAAATGAACTGGAGTCTCCATGAGACTCCATGAAAGAGCCTGAACTAAGACCAGCTCATTATCTATAGAACTAATGAAAAGAATCTAGATGATAGCCTCAGGAGTAAAAGGAAAGATCCAGAAGTTTGTGCTGAATGTCTGGTGTTCAATTATTTTTTTTAAAGTGTTGCAAATCCACGGAATTTGTAGAGTCATGTAGCCTCCACTGAATATAGGATTGATATAATTCTGATTTAGTTCTACTTTCAAGTCAATACGTAGCTCATTTTGCATTTAAAGCTAATTGTGGTGCAAACAAGTATCAATCTAGAAATTCTACAGGAGCTTGTGTCTTCCATTCTTAATGAGAGGCAATGATCCCAGCCACATATCACTTCTGGAAAGTCGTTGTTTGTATGAGGAAATGAAAGCCCAGATGTCTTCAAAAAGACCGTAATTTCTACCTACTTTCAATATAAATCATGAAGTATAGATTTTATTCTATTAAGAAAACCAAATCACAGAAAACATTCTAGAGATATTTTAAGAATGTTGATATATGATGATATTATGATAACTGTATGACTTGATTCATGCAAAATAGATAGCTATTTTCTTCCTTTTATGAGAGGCAGAACTCCACTTGGCTTTGATATGCTTTTCTGAACACTGATGAATAATCAGTACATTTCTGCGTGGTTTGTGATGACACATATCTGAAAACAGATCCTGAATTTTTAAAGTCTCTATGGGGGAGTGGGTGTAGCTCAGTGGTTGAGTGCCTGCTTCCTATGTATGAGGTCCTGGGTTCATTCCCCGGTACCTCCATAAAAAAATGTCTCTATGGAGTCACCTCAGCCATTACCTGCCTTTACAGCAAAATCCATTATTTGGCCTATGTTGGATGCAATGTTTTATTCATTCAAAGAACAATAATATTCAGCACAAAGGAATATTTGCATACCTCTAGTGTAGTTATACCATAATATAACAGGCTAGCTATTACAGCTAACTCTGTAATATAGGTGATTAGATAAATATGCCTTGTTTATGCTGCAGAAACACATCTGGACAAGAGCTGGAACAATTTTACTGCTCTCAAGCCATAGAGACAGCCATCCTTCAAAAAATGAACCGACAAAATTTTTATAGTTCCAAATCTAGTTCGCTGCCACATATATCATTTAAATCTGATTAAATAGCAAGGTGAAAATCTTCTTGCAAGAGTACTTTCCATTTCTGTATTTTTTAAAGGCTTTCTAAGTCAGTGAAGCTGTATTTTGTAACTCTGATGCTTTAAGGAAACTTCTTTAGCTCTGTTTGACTGATATTTTAATACTGAGGCACTCGTTATAGAATTGCAAAATGGAGGAAGAGAGGGGCATATGGTAATGTATATATTATGTAGAAGGAGTAGTGGCATTTTGAATTGGACATGTATAGGTAATGTTCTCATATGCAATTTGATTTTACACATGTGTAGCTATGTCCATCAATCCGTGCCCCTGTTTTTATTGATCTGTTTTCTTATGAAAGAACTCTTTCATTCATAGGTACTGTGAACCCTTCTAAATGTGGCTGCCCCTTTGCCTTGAAGATGGCAGCATGCCAGCTTCTCCTGGAGATTACCACCTTCCTGCGAGAGACCTTTTCTTGCCTGCCCAGACCACGCACTGAGCCTCTGGTGGTAAGTAAAGCATGAATATCAATAATCAGGCTACTTGGGGAAGCCAGATGTGTGGGTAGGTTTTGAGAATTCCAATTTCCTCAAATCCCAATGGCTAAATGTATTGTATAATTTCAAAACTTCAACCGAGGGATTTTCCTATATGAAAAAAAAAAATACTCTTTTCTGTAATAGAAAAATAGTAACTCAAAAGTTAACCTAGAGGGGAGTGGATGTAGCTCAAGTGGTTGAGTGCCAGCTTCCCATGTACCAGGTCCTGGGTACGATCCCCAGTACCTCCTAAAAACAAACAAATGAAAAAGTTAACCTAGAAATTGCAAAAGATAGCACGACTGTGTAAAATAATTGATTGACCACTTTCACAGTATGCTAGGAACACCTAAGAACCTTAAGGTTCCTTTACACTTCAAAATATGAGTTGTTTTATGGCCAATTTTTCCGGAAAAACCACTGACTTTTTGTTTAAGCGTTTAATTTCTGAACATCCCCAAATACATGTTTTTATTCCTATAATATTTTCTGTGGATTATGCGTAGGTAGAAAAGACCACACAGAGACATATACACCTATACATACACTCAAGTACCATCAGGGCCTGATTGTTTAATTGAAAATACAAATAGTGTGCTAGAGCCAGGAATCCAGACAAAGCCTATGGTACAGGGGCAGACCTTGGAGCCAGTTTTCCTTGGCCCTTAGTTCTCTAATGGGCACCAAATAGCCAGTGATTCTTTTTATCATAGACATCATCCAGCCAGAGTTGAGAAACCTGATTTTTTTTTTCAATACGAAGCTTATACCTCTCTCCCGGAAGAACTTACTGTAACGATCTGTGTGCTTCCCTTCTAGTAAATTTTACAGTCCTCCAGCTCTCGTGCCTGGGGGTGAGGGTGGGGTAGGGATGAAAGGTTCAGTGCTCTGCTGTCTCTGAGTAGCACTCATAGTGTACTTTGGTTTTCTGGTGTTCTGGAATGCCCATTTCTTCACACCTTAAAGCATAAAATGTATACTTTAAATTGTAAATATTTACGGGCAAAATATGTTTTCAAAACAAACACTCACATTTGGAGTGAGCCATTTGGAATTGGAAAGGGAAGTTCATCCTACTTCCTTTATTTAATTTCCTGTTAGCCTAGGCCTTTTTGTTTGTTTGTTTTTGTTTTCTTTCTCCCAGCCCTCCTTTTAAGTAGAACACCTGTTAACGCCTAGCAGAAATGCTGTTTACTGGACACTGCATTCTGAAGAACACCCTCTTCATGTGCATGTACAGTTGCAATTGTCTCTCCCTGTTCATCCGTGAAACCACACTAAGTTAGCATAAAGGGAGGACCAGCTGCTTCATGATGACTTTATCTCTCTCTCTCTTTTTGGTCAATTAAAAAATTTTTTTAAATTGCTGAGAATCTTCTCGGTATCACAAACCTTGCAAAGCTGAGGCCTGAGAAGGATTTTCAGGGGGAGGGGTGCATAGTGTCTCCTGTGGGATTATTTCTCTAAGAGCATACTTGGTCTGCTAAATAGTAATTCAGTACTAATGAGGGGCAAGGATCAAAGTGCAGTCTGCGTTTTGAAGATATAGAGGAAGCTGGTTCTCTACAATCTAGGCCTTTACTTTCTGAATTGTCACCTTCACTGTTCTCTTGAGCATAGTCTGTATAAACCATCTAAGGCCAACACTCAGCCCATGTGCTTAAAGTCACAGATGACAAAATATTTTATCTGTAAGCCCCATCGGTGTTATCCCTATCGACGGTCTAATTACACTGAAGTTTTCATAAAAGCACAGAAGTAAATCTTCTTTTAAGTTTTTAGATTTTTATTCATCACCATTTTGATTCACTGTGATTAAAAAATCTCAAATTTGACTCAGTTATTTTTGTTCTCGCTTTCAAAGCTATAATTTAATGTCTTTTATGATTCAACCAAATCTTTAAAAAGTTTACTATATAACCAACAGGAAGGCTAATAGGATATGCCAAAAAATCTGATAGAAAAAGAGCCTGCAGTCAACCAGAGGAAAGTTTACACTTCTACATTGCCTTTATTTATTTATTTTTTTAAAGATTTATTTATTTTATTTATTTATCCCCCCCTTGCTGCTTGTGCTGCTGAGTCCATTCACTGCGTGTCTTCTCTGTGTCTGCTTATCTCCCCCTTGCTGTGAGGTCTTGCCGCATCAGCCCACGGCGCCGCGCCCCTCACAAGGAGGCGCTGGGAAGCGGGAAGCGAACCCGGGGCCTCACACATGGTAAACGGGGGCTCTATCCATTGCGCCACACCCGCTTCCTGCCGTGAGGTTGCTGCATCAGCCCACCGCACCGCTCAGGCCGGCGTGCCCTCACAAGGAGGCCTCGGGACGCGAACCCGGGCCTCCCATATGGTAAACGGGGGCTCTATCCACTGAGCCACACCCACTTCCCTCTACATTGCCTTTAAGTCTCAGTAAACATATTCATTACACAGGGATTTTCATTGTTCAGTGAAAGCATATGTATTGTTTTGGGTTGTGATCTTTATATTGGTAGTAAAGAAAACTCAAGCCACATTGTAACTTAATGTAGAAAATACACTGAGTATCATAAACCTGTTTTTACCAACACAGAATCTATAAATGCTTAAAATTGCTTTTTGAGAAATTATACCTAACAGTGACTCTACAGGCCAATCATAAATATTGCCAAAATGGAATAGTCAAAAGGTTTAACAAAACACTTGCTGCAAGAGTATTTATAAGCCTTTGGTGTGTTTAATTCAATAACATTTTTAATAGCAGTAAAAATAATTAGCTCCTTTAATATATGGAATATTATAGGTATAAGGTAGTAAAATAATCATATAAGAAGCTATAAATATTCTGGGATCTGGGGCCTGGGGCTGGGGAGGATCAGGAACCCAAACTTCCTAACAATAAAATGTCTTTCTGATAAAAAATGCCATGAAGCCATTTCCAAAATGAAAGACATTTCCATGTGAAATACCTGTTTGAAAATGTCCTAGTCACATCCAAAACATGGAAAAGAAGGCAAAAGTATCTTATTATTAAGTAAAATAAAAGTCATTTTGTTTTAACCACAGTTATTTCTTAGATAGAGTCAGAAGGTCAGCTGTAAAAGAAAAGGAAAACACTTCAAAGGGTATTAAAAATTCGCTAGAAATATTTTTTCGCCAACTTAACTTTTCCCTAATTAGTGTGTGTTTTTTAAAGAAGTGATTTCTGGTAGCATTTTTATTAGCTCATTTTGTAAACCATACAAATAAATACTATCTAAAAAGAGAAAAAGCAACATTTTACAAGATATATAATCATTAAAGAGCATGCTAATCTAATTTTTCTCTAAATATTATCTTCCAAACTTGGAACAATAAAGACATATTTTTAAATAGAGAATTTTCTTTGTTAAAGTTTTGGTCTATTAAAATATTTCCCAAATGAGTTAATGAAATCAGTAGCCAAATTACCAAGCAACATGGAATTTTAAAAAATCTTGCCAAGCCAATGAATAGATGAGTCCATAACAATAACGGGAAAAGGCAGCAAGAAGGTCTCTATATATCTACAGTTGTTTGTTAGGGAAAATAGCATATTAGATGCTTTTATGCAAAATTGTGCTGGAAGCTATATCAACTATGCCAAGGGAACTTAACAATCATTATAAAGAAAATATTGCTGGATTCCAGATGTTCCTAAAATTAAAAAATCAGAAGCAAAAGGCAATTGACATGTACTAAGACTGAACTGAAAAATATTTATTGAGAGCAGACTGTGTGCAAGCTAGTGTGATGGCTGCTGGTAGCACTGGGTAATACAGTGTAACAGGAGGACCAATGCATAGAAAACCATTTCCTGAAGGAAAATTAAAGAGTGGCCCTGAGAAAGAAGCAGAGAACCCAAAGAAATGGCTAGAAAAATCCAAAGAACCTTTTTGGAAAAGGTCATATTTGAATGTGGCTTTGAAAGATAGTGGGATTTTGATAAGTAGATAAAAGAAGAAATTAGGAAGGAGAACTACTTTTGAGAATCAGAATTATTATATTATTACTTTTTGTCCTAAGAAATTTCTCTGATTAAATTTGACTACAAAAATAAAAAAGAGATTAGGTTATTTTCTTCCCTGAAAGGGATTAATTTTGGGGAAGCAATTATATTCCTAGAATATTTTTGACAATATTAAAATAGATTCCATGTGTTTCCTTTCTTTTTCTATATGTGATATAATTTTCTGAGTACTAGGGCATAACATCTATTTTTAATCCAAAGGGAAAAGAATCAACGTGTAGAGTCTAAAATTTCATCTTATTGATGACAATTAAAAGCATCTTGGTGCAAACTGCTTTAAAAATGATATATTTTGCTTGTTTTCCAGATCCATTTTAATCTGAGAGATTGTTGTTATAATAAAAAAAAATACTATATTAAAAACAAAATTAGTAACATATATTTTTTTATTTATTAGATCCTCCAAAAGTGCTGCTTCATCATGAGCAAATTCCTATTTACAGGGCAGGTCAAATTTTTAATTTGGGACCTCATAGGCCAAACTCCTACTAAGTGATTGGACTCCCCCAGGCTTCTTTTAGCATATGAGATCGTTCTGCTCATTAGCAGACAGTGATAGGACCCCTCTTAAGCTTAGGACTTCCTGTAAGAGAGTAAAAATTCCCCCAGGGCGTGATCCTGTTTTGAGCCTGTCAGGCCTTCACATATGTGATTTCTTAAGCCTGAACTGACTTTCCCCATTGGTTTGCCTACCTAATTTTACTTAATCCTCAATACTTAACTCAAACATCATCTCTGCATTTGTTTTATATTTCTATTGTAACAAATTACCACAACATTAATGGCTTAAAACTGCACAAATTTATCTTACAGTTCTGGAGGTCAGAAGTCCAACATGGGTGTCACTGGGCTACAACCAAGTACCTGCAGGGCTACTTTCTTTCCCGGGGGCTCTAGGGGAAACTCTCTTCCCTTGCCCTTTCCAGCAACTAAAGGCCACTTGCATTCCTTGGCTCCTGGCCCCTTCCTCCATCTTCAAAGGCAGTAATAGAGCATCTCTCTCACCCTCCTTCCATAGTTACTCTTACTCTGACCACAGCCTGAGATGCCTTTCTACTTTTAAGGAGTCATGTGATTAGATGGGATCCACCTGGATAATTAAAGATGCTTTCCCCATCTCAAGGTCCTTAACCTTAACCACATCTACAAAGCCCCTGTTGCCATGTAAGGTAACATATTCACAGGTCCCAGGCATTAGGGCATGAGCATCTTTGGGGGTCATTATTCTGCCAGCCACAGCCCCCAAGTCCAGGTTCTAAGCTCCTACTCTCTCACCCATGGAATTTGTCATACCGTATTATCATTGTTTGCCCTCTCAGTCTTTCTCTTAGGAGTCTAAGTTCCTTTAGGGCAAAGCCCTTTCTTGTTTGTCCCACAGTACCCAACACATGTATACTTAAATAAATAAATACCAACGATATAGCCAAAACTGTGGACAAACAGAAGGAGAGGGTCTGCATTTGGAACAAGGTCTATGCTTTTGGAAAGCGAAGCACGTAAGGCATGTAAAACACCGCAGCCTAACATTGGCGTTAGATAAAGGGAAATTTGGCTGTTTAATTGCAGTTGGGTGTAATTCACAATTGAGGGAGTTTTACCAGTGTAGCGTGGGGAGATGCCAGCATTCACGTGCTCCTCACTGACATGTCAGGACCTGGAGAGCTGCAGACTTCGTTTGGATCCTGAGTTGGACCGGCATAGATATGAGAGGAAGATCAGCTTTGCCGGGGTCCTGGATGAAAATGAAGATTCAAAAGATTCCCTCCACAGCAGCAGCCACACTCTCAAATCCGATGCTGGTGCTGAGGAGAAGAAAGGTATGGAAAAGCAAGTATTATTTCAGGTTTCAGTGTTTCTCTTAGGATATTTGGTCTCGGGTCTAAATTAAAGAATTGTGTGTCCAAAGGAAGTTCAAAATTGTTGACTCCATAAAATAGTTACTGTTTAGGCTCACTGAGGCAGGAAACCATGCTAGTTTGATGAACTATTATTTTATGTACCAATAAGAAATGAAAACACTCCCAATTCAATTCTGACACAGAGCTTTCTCATAACTTGTGTTTTATTCTTATCGAAAGAGGACTTTCAGGCTTAATTAGACTTAGGGTTTTTGTTGTTACTGTTGTTTTATGATATTTCATTCTTAAGAAGCCAAGAGAAAAAGGAAAGTTAAAACAAAATAAATTGGTTAAGGTTTTGCTAAAACATCTTCAATTCAGAATTCAACTTTCCCTAATCACTTCTCCACACAGAGTAGTCATAGTCTGTTTTTCTACACAATATGGTACTCTGTGGCGTCAGTGTTAGTGACACATCATTTCTTAAATGAATCTGTAAAAGAAATAAAGCTATTTGTGCTTGGTACTTAAGCAATTTTGCAATTGTATGGAGCTAACCTACCTGCAGTCCCTGTTACAGGAATGTTGCTAAACACCATAATTTACCACCTCAACCCCCTTCCTACCCACTACCATTTGGTTCCTAGGGATTAGAAGACATGGGCACTCATTCTACAAGTTTTGTTGCTGGTGTTTTAGATTTTTACATGGGCACAATGACAAATGGTGTCACAACTGTTGTTTGGAACAAGTAATCTAAGATGTCATTATTTATAAGACAATCCTAATTTCTCATATATTAAAATATGAAAAAAGCACATCTTAAAATGGGTAAACTATGGTAACTAGCTTTGTGACCTTGTTCAAGTTACCTTTTAAGCTGCAGGTTTCTTCTCATTAAAGGTGGGTAATAACAACTACTGCATTAAGATATTGAAAGTTTTAAATGAGACAATACAAGTAAAGTG
This sequence comes from Cabassous unicinctus, assembly GCA_029593785.1. Taxonomy (NCBI): domain Eukaryota; kingdom Metazoa; phylum Chordata; class Mammalia; order Cingulata; family Chlamyphoridae; genus Cabassous; species Cabassous unicinctus. Next base: position 12,733 of record JAQZBX010075200.1, read on the forward strand.
CTAACTCAGTACCTGGTCCATAGTAGGTACACAATAAACCATTGTCATTGTTGTCGTTTTTTAGGTCATGAGCAAATAGATTAGAACCCACATAGAAAATCCCAAGTGTGAGCTAACGTAAAGAATGCAAAATTTTAAGTTGCTCTTTAGAGGCTCCTTTAAACTGACAATTTCGGTATCTGGTTTTGTGTTGTTTCTTAAACTCCATTGCCCTTCCATGTTTTTCCGAGTTTCAGTGAATAGAACATCAGCAGTCTCAAGTCAATATTTTTCCAGACAAGGAAAACTGATATGTTGAGAAACTTCCATCTTTTAAATATATCCTGAAGGGATTTTAATTTAGAAGACGGTCTTTGTTTTCGCCCATTCAGAGTTATATTCTAATTATTGTTTAAAGTAGCCAAAAGAAAAAAATTCCTAATACTGGCATGGTTAAGCTTGAGCAGAGTAAATTCTACACCATTTTAAAAACTAAAATATCAATTTGATTTTTAAGAACACTTTAATTTCATGATTGCCAATTATGTTAATTGTCTTTGATGTTCAAACACACAAATTCTTAGCATTTTTTCTCCTCACAGAATGGTTATGTTAGTATAGGAAAATGGTTTTATAAATGAAGAGCAAAACAACTGAAACTATAAAGTGAGAAGGTATCTAATAAATGTCTCTTACCAAGTTAACAAGAATCTTTCTGAAGATTCCTAAATATTCTTTAGTCCATTTAGCAATCTCCTATCAGCCACTAAAGCCAATGAGAAAATGGGGACCATGGGGACATCACTAATTCAGATTATTAAAATTTTATTAAGGGAGCAGATGTAGCTCAAGCGGTTGAACTCCTGCTTCCCATGTACAAGGTCCTGGGTTCAATCCCCGGTACCTCCTAAAAAATATATATAAATAAAAATTTATTAAAAACTTCATACTGTGTGTTTTTATAAAAGCTAAAAAGGTCAGTTCCTGAGATAAATAACTTGAGGGCAATAATTCAGAATCTACCAAGGGAAACTAATATGAAATAATCCTTAGACCTAAAAATGGCTGCCTGAAAACCTCCCAAGCAGAACCCATCAAATCATTTTACCCATATCCCAAGTACAAACTAAAACTAGTATTCCAAAATACAGACACCGAGGCTAGTCTGATCATGCAACAACCATCTGTTGAGCACCTTCTGTGTGCCAGGCGCTGTTATCTATGCCCAGAATATGGCAATGAACAGGAAAATTTCCCTATATATATTTTCATTTATAGTGTCTAATCGTTACCAACATAATAGTAAATGGTATAAAGTACTAGACTTTCCAGTAAAGGTAAGAAGTATGAAGAGAAACGAATTAGGGTCAGGGAATTGGTAGTGACCTGGAGTGAAAAGGGGAGTGGTCACAGAAAAAGCCCTCAGTGACGGTGAGCAGAGACCTGCATGATAGGAAGGAGCCAGTAGTGCAAAGGGCTGAGGGAGGAGACTCGCAAACAGAGGCAAGAGCGGGAGCAAGGCTTTGTGCAGGAATGAACTTGCTGCATTTGAGGAAAGAACAATACCAACACGGTTGTAACAGAATGATTTGGGAGAAGATTGGTAGAAGATGGGCTTTGAAAGTTAGACAGAAAAATACATAAGTCTGGTAGACATGCTTAGAAATGTAATTCTATTTAATTCTATTTAAATTTCAACCAGTTGTTGTCAGGTTTTACCCAGAAGTGATATAATTGTGTATTTATGATTTAGTATTTAAAAGATGTCTCAAGCTGCAAGAATGGGGTAGAGGAGCATTTAGGTAATTGCCATAGTCCAGGGGCAAGATGATGGGGCTTTCAAAAGAAAACCCCTATTATATTTTGAAGTGTAGAGCCAGCAGAGCTTGCTAATGGATAAAATATGATTTGAGAGAAAAGAG
>JAQZBX010075201.1:0-14636 GCA_029593785.1 Cabassous unicinctus
GGAGTATAATAAAGTTTTTTAAAAAGTAAAGCAGCTGCCTGCCTTGGGGGGTTGCCAGGAGCAACCCCTTTCCAAGACATGGCAGGGACTTTTCTAAAAATAAAATCTGACCGACCGAGATTAGCCAGCTGTGGTCCAGTAGGGACAGCCTATTAAAATTGGACAAATATGCTATGCTAACCAACGTGTACCTGTTCCTTATTTTGTAAGACCCTCCTATGGAATGAAGAACTTAAGGGTCAGCCAGTTATTGTAACTTTCCATTTGGAAATCCCTCAGTCGCCTTTTACAAGCTGCTGTAACCCACTTGCCATCTTGAAATCCTCACTCTGACATCCCAGGTTTGAGATTTCCCTGCTCTTGCAGTCTTTCAATAAAACTGCAGCCTCGGTAGTGCTGGCTACTTTGCTCCTTTTAACACTAATAATAGTTTTCATTTTAGCCTGTCACCACATCCTAGCCTTGCACTGCTCTTTAACTTTATTTTTTGGTTCTAGATCTTATTTTCTGAATAGCATTGAAAGGTCCATGATGATAAGATGGCTTGTATCTGAACTGCTCTACTCTAAGCTTCTTGAGCATAGAAATTAAATCACTTTGCTCACAGAATCAAGCCCAGTGTCTGACACCAGATTCATGCTCAGTGAATTATTGAATTTAGGACATTATGACAGGTGCTTAGCAGAGCAGCTGCGTAATTCCCCTTTCTCCCAACAGATGTCACTAAAGTCACACATCCCTATTTAAGGTTTAGTAAACTGATACGTATATTTACAAACTGTAAAGGGCTGCCTGAATTATTAATTTCTGGAATTTCCTTTTCACGGCTTTTAGGAGCAGTTCTTTGGCTAGTCAAAAACGGTGCATTTCCTTCAGACCTTTTTTCCCATGCACATCTGTTGTTTGTTGTACTTACAGAGGATAAGAACCATGGTCACGTTGAGAGGGCATTTTCTACAGCCAGGTGGGCGGCTTAGCACTCAACACGAATTACTTCATTTGAGATTTATGACATCTCTGAGGTAGGAGCTATTATTATCTTCATTTTACTAATAAGGAAATTATTATCTTCATTTTATTAACAAGGAAACTGAGGGATGTTAAATAATTTAGTCATATATCTGCCAAGTGGCAGGACCAGAATTCAAACCCAGGCATCTTGACAATTTTAACGTGACGTCGTTAAGGCTCTTTTCCACTGTGTCATTACATAATTTTTGTAAACACCATTTTCTTATTTTTAAACTGAGTGCCAATGTGTTCGTTTACCACAAATAACATGCTCCCAGTTTAACAATCGCTGGGGATTGACTGAGGTTCCCCCATGAAAGACACGTTCGAGTCCCAACTATTCTGCTGCCTGCCAGGGCTGGGGGTGTGAACCTTTGAGGGAGTGATAAGTTAAGGTGTGGCCAAACTGAGTGAGGGTGGACCTTCATCCAGTATGGCCCAGGTCCCCATGAGCAAAGGAAATTGGACCCAGAAGCAGAAGCCAGAGAGGAGAGAGAGAGAGACAGATCTCCATGTAATGGGGGCAGAAATGCACTGACAAGCCACAACCAGGATGCTGCAGCCTCTGGGAGAAAGCAAGCCCTGCCCACACCTTGCTGTCGGACTTGTAGCCTCCAAAAACCGTGACAATAAATTCCCGTTGAGTAAGCCAACCAGGATGTGGTAAATGTTAGAGAAGCCCTGGCGAACTAAGAGAGCAACGAAGTGAGTTTCATTTAGCAGGTTTGCAACCTCCGTGACAATTTTAAAGAGTGGGCTCGTGCCCTTCAAATTCCCTGATAAGCATCTCCTGTGCTTCTTAGATTGGTGCTTTAAAATAAAATAAAATAACTTAAAAAAATAAAAAAACTAGAAATGAGGATAATTGAACTTTAAAGCTTTAAAACCCAGACTTCTTTCTCAGCTCCAACCTGGACTCGAAACCCTAGATAAAATTTTCTTCCATCAAAGAGACATCTTCAGAAGGGGCTCCTGCGAAGCAGTTAGCTCAGTAGGGCACAGAGGAATGCTCTGTATTAGCTACAAAAAATTACCTTCATCATCATCTACATGTAAGCAAACCAGTGGGTGAGAAAGAAATCCACCAACAGGGTGAAAGGGATTAATTTAGGGCTGTGGTGGGCATCTGATATTTTTATCTGCCGAGCTCTTCTTCCCTCCTGGTTCTGGGAGGAGAGCCCTTCTTTTGAGGACTTCTCCTCCCCACACCCATTCCATGTGATTCCAGGTGGTCGTCAATGACACTTTCTGGCCTCTTGGCCACCCAGGGGGGCATGTGGTCCAAGCCAGGCTGGGTGCAGCCCTCCCCTGGGGTTTATTGATCCCACAGTGGAAAAGAAAACTTTGTCCTGTCTTCTAAGCAAAAGGAAGCAAAATGAAATTAAGTAAATTGTCTAAAATCAGAGAGCTATCAGGAGGCAGAGCCAGGAATTTGTGCCCAGGTCTACCTAACTCCAGAATCTGTGAATTTGATCACTGCATGAGCCATAAAACATTGTAACTGTCCTTTCCAAAATATGGGACTTTATGAGAATATTTATGCAATGGGACACAAAGGCAGATTTCTAGAAGGCAAGCTAGGGAGTCATCCTTGCAAATATATGAGCAGAAATGTAGACTGAGAAATGCTGAGAACAGAGTAGTGTGAAAAGGGGCCGACATCACCTCCCTGGGAAAACTAAACTGCTTATAAGAACACCAGGAAGAAAGACTCTGAAATGCCCACAGGAGGACAAATAGACTAAACTCTGGACTGCTTGAACTGCCTGGTACTGTTGCTATTATTATTATTTTTAATTTGTGTCCAAAAAGTGATGACAAGAATTAATTTATATCATTTGGTTAATTCAAAATGTCAGAGGTCATTTTCAGCTGTAGCTAATTTGAATGTAGCTTTTCTTACACAACCAAAAGAAAACAACCAAACAACAACAACAGAACACAAAGAATCACCAAAAACCAGAGTCAGCAAACTAAACATTGTTCTTAAAATACCATTCCCACACTTCCTCTTCTCTACCCGAACATGAAGTGAGGCCACGCAAGGTGAGCGTCCACCTGGGGCCTGGAGGGGGTCACAGCAGAGGGCCAGAGCGCCATCCAGGGGTGGAGGGTGTCCACCTGAGGCGTGGCATTAGAAGGGCGTCCTCGGCAGGAGGGTGTCTCGGCTTGGGGAGCGTCAGGGCCTGAAGAAAGTGAGGCAGCTCCCATGCCAAGAAAGGGATGGCAGCAACGACAGGAGATGGGCCACATGGAGAGGGGATGATGAAGGGAACAAATACTTTAAGGATAAAGGCAGCAGGTTGGTTGCTATTGGAGGAAAGAAATACAATTATAGAAAGAGAAAAAATAAGAATGAATTAAATTGGAATCTGAGATGTTGGTGTGAACTCAAGGTTTTTACTGGGGATAGTCAGACTAAGTCCCGAGCTCTGTCCACTCCCTGGCTCTGTCCACCGCAAAGTCCTGGGAGCAGTGACAGCCCAACAGTAAAGCAATAAGCACACCCAGCACCCAAGTCTTCATCTCTAAATACCAGTCTCCACCAAAGGAACAGCGCTCCTTAGAGAAATGACTGATACCAGCGCAGATTCAGGAAAAGTACAAGATGTACCTAGAACATCATTTTTGGTCAGAGAATAAAGAAATGCTTAAAGAGTATGAGGAACATGTCAAAAGAACATAGCAAACAGATTGAAAGGGTTCTCACATATCAAATCTGGGACAATTTGAGCCTCAAAATAAATGATAGTAACCAATTATAAGCTATTAAATAAAATAAGAAATCTTGAGTATCTACTGAAATAAATGAATGAATGAATTAGTTGAAAGTTTGATGAGGAATGCGATATTTGCATAGTCTCAAAACATGCCCCCCCCCCAACAAATATGCATCAGTTATAGGGGATAAAGAGTAACTACCTCGTGGAGAAGCTGGCAGGCCCGCCTTAACAAGTACTCAAAGTTAACATCATTAGTAATGGGACAATTTGAACTTGTGTGTCATCTAAGAGGATGCAATGAGACACAGCGTTATTTCTGTGATATTCTTGCCAAATATATAGCACCTGAATCTAATCTTGAGAAAACATTAGACAGACCCACGTTGAAGAACATTCTACAAAATAACTGGCCTGGAATCTGAGATGCCAAGGTTAGGAAAGTCAAGGAAAGTCAAGGAACTGAACTGGATTGAAGGACACTAAAGAGACTTGACAACTAAACGCGGGCATGATTCCAGACTGGATCCTTTTGCTCTGAAGGACATTGTAACAATTGGCAAAACTTGCCTAGATGATAATGTATCACTGTTAATCTTCTGATTTGATGGTTGGGTCGAGGCTGTGGAGGAAAACGGCCTCGTTGGTGGAAGATACACACTGACGTGTTGGGAGTGATGGGGCAGCGTGGCAGTCACTTACTACCCAAGTAGTTCAGGAAAAAGATAATTTTGGTACTGAAGTTGCAACTTCATGTTTGAGATTGTTTCAAAATGCAAAATTAAATCAAATGATAGACATAGCAGCAATACAAAGGGGGTTCTCCTATCTTTAGTTTTTTCAGAACTGTCCAATAGGGCAAGCAGGAAAGTGTCATTGAAATGGGCGTGGGCAGACTTTCAGATGAGGTCTGAAGTTTTGGAGATGGGCCGAGCTCCCCAGGCAGAATAGTGCCCAAGGCCTGGGTTCCCGTCTCTGCAAAATCTCTGATCTGAAGTACTTTCTTCTTCTGACCTCACTTTATGACACACGGATGACAGTGGAACCATTTCGCTTTCCTTTTACCTTTCCAAGCCGTGACACCTGCTTTGCCAAGGCCAGACATAATGACTTTCCAAACGGAAAAACAAAAATAATCTGCACGTACAGTTTCTTAAATCGCGCCCGGGTAGGTAGATTTCCACCTGTGAAGCAGCAAAGCACAAGCGAGTAGGGAAAGGACAGAGTCCATAATGTAAGTAGGAGAGCGTAGTGGATAAGAAAGAGGCCAGAGTCTGGAACTCGGGGGAATCGGGGACAAAGCCTGGCTCGGCCATTTCCTAGGTACTTTCTCATCCTTGCTGCACCTCAGGATTCTCGTCTGGGAAAAGCTTTAAGACTGAGCCTTTCCCGATAGCGTTCAAGTGTGAAGCACTCGGCTCAGTAACTGGTAGATAGTAAAACCTCAGGAAGTATTATCTATTAAAATGATAAATATTCATATTTTATGATTAATGGTTCTCCTCCTAAGCTTCATCACAGGGAAACTGAGCAACACACATGTATGTGGAAGTCCATAGCAGAAATGCTTGTAATAGAGAAAATGGAACAATTTAGATGTCCATAAATAAATTATTAGCTAAAACTTAGGGCAAACCCCTACCATAATTTATTACACTGGAGTTCAAGAGAGGAATCCTCCTGCCATCTTTTGAAGTGATAAAGCAAGATGGAGCACATAAAAGGTAATATTTAATGATGAAAAATGCACTAAATAATACTAAATATTAGTATTTAAATATTAGTATAGGTAACATAGATATGTTAGTATATATATAAAGGGGACGGAGACTTACATATAAGTATATGTTTTGCTTAGGAAAATGTCTGGCAGGATGCACAAAAAATTGATAACCATTTTTTACCTTTGGTGAAAAGAAAACTAGATAAGTGATATGATCAAAGGGAATTTAGCATTATCTGTAATCTTTAATTTTCTAAAAGGGGAATATGTTTGTATATTATCTGTAAAATTAAACATTGGTAAAACAAAAACATCCTAAAATGTTTTCATGCCATATATATGAAGCTGGGGAAGTGTTGGATTCTTCTAGGTTCTTGGCTGTGTCACATAAAAGAACTTAAGAACATGTCAGTTTAGTTAGGCCAGTAAAAAGAATTCATTGAGAAATGGGGGAAAGAACAGAGCTTGCTGAGAAATGGGAGAGAAGGACGGAAATACGCACCAAGATTTGATGCGGGCTCCTCTGGGCAGAGAGAGTGCGATTTGGCTTGGGTGGTCACCTTTCAGGGTCTGATTGATTACCCCACCTGTCACTTCCCCAGGGGGCCCAGTGGTGAGGCCAGTTGAGGGTGTCTGGGGCTTTCCCTCTGGTTCCAAATGAGACTCTCGTGGCCAGGATCTCAGCCTTCCTCTCAGGAGGTTTCTGGGCGGCGTCTCACGGCCAAGTGGTCTGTGGGGCCAGCCGCCATGCCCCTTTCACTCTACTAACCTGCCTCAGATACAGACCTTTTAAGCACATAATCAGGTTTTTTTATTTGCTTCATAAAGGGAAGAAAACAAAATGCCTCAACCCAAAATATTGGGTTGGAGAGGAAATTGAACATGCTTTACTCTGGGATATGTTAAATGTTAATAATGCTTCTTTGTTTTGCCCCAGCAGAGCTTCAGCTCTATGTTTTACAGAGATTAAGAATAAAATTTGCCTTCATTTCCTAACTATATGTTAAAATAAAATATTAGGCAAGATATTATTTATGGGCGTTTGAGTGGTTTACGCTTCATAATTTGGGCAGTATCCAGATGGCATGTGGAAAGGAGCTCCACTGAGGGAGTGGAATAAGGAAACATATATATGGCAAGTGCATAAGCAAGTGAGGAAATGTTCTGATTGACTGATGTTAAGGTTCCACTTTACATGGGGAGCAGGGGACAGATATACATTGATTAGTATGATATGCTTGTCCATTCTGACAACATACCTCTTTTGGACCTGAACTGGTTTATTACCAGGTGTTGCTTGTCTGCAGTTCTGTAAGGTACATTTCATTGTCCTGTTTTCTTGGAAAGCCCCTGCAGGTCAATTGTTTTTGTCTTCTGGAATTCCTTTCTCAGAAAGGGATCCCTCCTGGCAATGCCCAATGCAGGGTGCCGTTTTATTTTACTTAACACATCTAACAACAGATGTTTTCTAGCTCAAATGGGAAGGGACACACAGATCATCCTTAAGCTTTAGCTGAAAGGTGACAATTTCTCTCTGCACTGTTTTTCTGTTGCTGCTGTCACAACCTGAGCCACTGGACTATTAAGAGTTTTGTACTCTGGGGCATAACCCAGAGTTACGACCTTCGGGTGAGAGTAGGTTTGGTCTTTTTCAGGGTGACCCTAGGAGGCTTTCTCTCCCTAGTGCTCCTTCGTCACTGTGGGTGCATCTGCAGGAAGGGAAAGTGTATTAGTCAGCCAAAGGGGTGCTGATGCAGAGTACCAGAAATATGCTGGCTTTTATAAAGGGTGCTTATTGGGGTAGAAGCTTACAGTTATAAGGCCCTAAATAGTCCAACTCAAGGTACCATAAGAGGTAATTTCTCACCAAATGTCTGTTGCCACATGTTGAAGCAGATGGCTGCCGATATCCACGAGGATTCAGCCTTCTTCTTTCCTCTTAAGGCTCTGTGGGCCCAGCTTCTTCCGGTCTCAGCTGCAGGCTGGAGGGCTCGTTTCTTTTTGGGCCAGCTCAGCTGCTCAGAGCTCTGGTCTCTTCAGTTGCAAACTATCAGGCATATGGCGAATCTCTCTTCCGGGGGTCGCAGGATCAAAATTTTCTCCGTGTCTACGGAGCTCTCTCTCTTCCTCTGTATATCTTTTTCTGTTCTCCTGTGTATCTACTTCTGTGTGTCTCTTTGATTGAGTGTCCATTTATATAGCCTACAAAGGGGATGGGGACTCAAACTGAGTCACCCTAATGACATGGTCGAATCAAAGCCCTAATCTTAGCATAATTTAATCAAAGGCATCACAGCTGAATCTAATACAATCAAAGGGTATCATGCCCAGAGAAACAGACCAGTTTACAAACATAATCTCTCTTTTTGGAATTCATAAATAATTTCAAACTGCCACAAAAGGGGAACAATCTTGTTAGACAGAGAAGAGGAGCCAGTAGCAATGGCCTCCCATCCTGGCTGGGGAGATGACTTGCTCTTTAGCTCTAGGATATTTAGCCTCTCACTTTTCCCAGTTGAAAAATAGGAATGAGAACGGCACTAACAAATGTAACTCAATGCCGCATTTACACAGCACTTAAAACTCAGATAAAAACAATTTAGAAAGTCTGTCTGCATTACTCATTTGAGTTAATGGACCAAGAATAGGCTTCCTTTGAAAAAGTTAAGCTAATAGCATTTTTACTGGTTATTTGATCTCAAAATTTGTGCCAAATGCAATGTAGATAACACAATTTCATTTACCATTTATATTTTTATTTCCAAGCCATAGAGAGTTCAAAATCAAACCTCCATCTATTTTTGGATAGGGAGGAAAGCAAAATAAAACAGTTGTCCAGACAGCTATGATAAAGTTAAAAGCTTTAACTTAAAAGATAATACAATACTGATATCCATTTAAGCACATGCCTTAAAATGAGGCTGATTGCAAGCGCGTAAAAGACGCTGGCAAAATTAGAGCCAACTGTGGATGCCAAATTTCCTGCTGAGCTCCAAGAAGGAATCAGGATGGGAAAAGCCAAAGGCTTCAGTGTGAGGCAGGAATAATTCATCCCCAGCAGGTCTCAGAAAAGCTTCAGTAGCTCTGGAAGCCATTCCCTGCTTCCAGGATCTGCTAGCCTTGCCTCTCCCCCACACTTAGGGGAGAGTTCTGGGATTTTGCTCCTGGAAAATTAGCCCTGGGTTTGGATTTGGAAGTTGGTTCTCAATGGCTAAAGGCTACCAACAGTTCTTTTTTTCTCGTTTCCCTAGAACGTGGGTGTGCCTCAGTGCAATCAGTAATTTTAGACAAGCACAAAGACAGTCTGGAGCTGTCTCCAGAAAGAATGCTCTGGTCTTGCCATGCCCAAACTATGAAATGGGGAGCACGTCACCTCCACGCGAGTCCACATTGGATTCCGTCAGCATCGACGCTGATTTGTGTCCACGGTGACTTCCTCTATCATGAGGGTGATGCCAGGCTTTGGCGACTTTCACCCGAGCAGTCCCCATGGCTGGAAGCAGTGGTCAGAACTCGTCATATCTTAGGGGCACTGGACAACACAGCAGTGCTTCCGCCCTCCAGCACGGCCTTAAATCCATCCTCATCTGCATCCATCTAAAGAAGGATTTTGTCCTCAGCCACCCCCCAGCCACATTCCAGCTGACTCACCCAAATGCTGAGGAAATTCTTCTGGGTAAAGAGACACAGGCCTTCTCACTTTGGAATTGGGTGGGGTTGGGGCATGGCGTGAGGAAAGCCGAGGGAATGTCTGTTTCCACGTCCATTTCCAGGATGTGCCCCGGGCTGCTTGGACAGTTGCTATGATACTTGTTTAAAATAAATGTTGCATGGCTTTTCCAAGATCACTTTTAATCCTAATTTCCACAAAGGTTCTGCTATGAAGCATCAGAGGCTGCAATAAACTGTGCTCCTCGGGCCTTCCTTGGACCCGCTCCAAGGGCGTGAAGGGCAGAAGTGGCACCCCCACAGGACTGTTACAAAGAGTCAACCAAATAGTTTTTCAATTTTCTTGATATAATCTTCTGGGTTTAGAAGTCTTTCTTAGTTATTTCAAAAACTACCAAAAAAAAAAAAATCACTTATATTTAAGTAATAAAATACAGGCAGTTTAACAGTAGATAAAAATAAGCTATATCTGTAGAGAACTCTTATACTTTTTCAAATGGTTTTATGTTATTCTCAACATCCATACAAGACCATCAAGAACACACAATATTTAGAGCTGGAAGAAAACATAGGGGTTATGAGACCAGGTCCGACCCAATGCTAAAATTTCCAGCACCACATGCCCCAGGCATGTTTGGGGCCACAGCACGATGGAGGGCTCACCACCTCCACTGGTGGTCATCTTGGAATATTAAGCTACAAATTTCCTCGTCAAATTGCCTCAAAATCCACATCCCTTTGATTCCCACCCAGTTCTAGCTCTATCCTGCCACACGGCACAGCACAGCAAGGCCACATAATATTTGTGGACACCTTCCAAGCTATCTATTTGCACCCCCCTTTACTACCCTCTTAAGCAAAATGTCAACCCCAAACTCCTCTTTTCCAGCCTAAACATTCACGTTTTGCTTATGGAAGCCTGGTTTACTTTTCACATCCTGCTTGCTTTAATCTGAAAGGCTCTTTTGCAATATGCTGCCAGAAGCCCGACCTTCCACTCCTGGCATTACCTGATGTGTACAAAATGGGACTGTGTTGCTTTTGGACCCAGTATTTCTACCAAACAGCCTAAAAGCACATTTGATTTTTGGAAACCTCACCACACTTGACTCATATTGATTTGACAATCAAACTGTCTGATTTCCACTTTTTCAATTTTATAGTTGTGAACGTAATTATTTGAACTTTAATCTGAAACTTTATGTTATCATCACTACTTTTGTTCTTGCTACATTCTTTCAATAATCCTGAATTCTGAGTCTGTGATCAGTCATGTTTTAGCTCCTGTTTTAGTCTCAAGTTTTCTTTTCAGACTATCCATGTTTTTGCTTGTTTGTGTGTGTTTGTCCCAACTCGTTGACCAGTTGACATGGATCCGACTTTTATCATCCCTGCTTTTCTGACACAGAGATTAAAAAAAAAAAAAAGGTCTAGATTAAGAAAGTACTATACAAGAGAATTGCTCAATTATTCATTCAACAAATATTGACTGAGCACTTACTATGCGTCAGGCATGTAGGGTCTGAGGCTGGAAGAGAGAACACATAGATAAGGCCTCTGCCCTTAGCCTGCTTATATTCTAAGAAGAGACAGAAACAAATAAATTGCAGCGAGTGAGAACCGTGATCAAGGAAATAAACATGTTGGGGAGACAGAATAATTTAGTGGGGAGCTGCTTTGCTGGGGTGAAAGGGGCACATGTTTACCCACAGTGTGAAGAACGGGTCAGGCAGCTTCCAGAAAGAGGGAAGAGCAAACGGGAAGGGGCACCCAGGTCAGAGGGTAGCTGGCACGTCTTGGCCCTGGTAATTCATGACCTGGTTGGGTTTTTTTCATCTAGTTCAGACTCCAGCCTTGGCCCCAGCACGGGACTTACTGAGTGTGGGGTTTGGAGCTGGAGGTAGCTCAGAAAAACCTGTTCTTAAAATCAATCCAGGGAAGCGGGTGTGGCTCAATCGATAGAGCTCCCGTTTACCATATGGGACGCCCTGGGTTCGCTTCCCGGGGCCTCCTTGTGAGGGCAGGCCGGCCCGCGCGGCGTGGTGGGCTGATGCGGCAAGACCTCACAGCAAGGGGGAGATAAGCAGACACGGAAAAAACACACAGCAAATGAACACAGCAAACACAAGCAGCAAGGGGGGGGATAAATAAATAAATAAATAAATCTTTAAAAATAAATAAATAAAATAAATAAATAAAATCAATCCAGTCCTGTGGGTGGGAATCCATTGTAAGTAGGACCTTTGGTGAGCTTCCTTCAGTCAAGGTGTGACCCACCTCAGCTAGGGTGGGTCTTAATCCTATTCCTGGAGCCCTTTATAAGAGAACGAAATTCAGGCGGAGAGAGGAAAAGCCACAGTAAGTAAGAAGCTGAAATTCAGTGTAACCCAGAAGAGACCAGAGAGGCCAGGAGAGGCCACCACGTGCCTTGCCATGTGACAGAGGAGCCAAGGACCAAGGATGGCTGGCAGCACCCCAAGAAGCCTTGATGACACCTCGATCTGGACTTTCTCTTAGCCTCACAACTGTGAGGTTTTTAAATTACTATTGTTTAAGCCAACCAATTGCACGCACGGTCTTTGCTTGAGCAGCCAAAAAAACCCTCAAGCCCTGGGCTTACTTGCAGCTTCATGGCCCTCAGCCTGGTGGGGGCTCCAGCCCTACTGCAGAATGCTGCCCCCGCCCCCACTCGGCAGATAAGGGCACTGGTCTCTTTGAGGCCTTTGCGCAAGGACTTTCTTTTGCCAGGCACGTGGAGTCAGGAGTTACAGGCTGCGCAGGCACTGGAACAATGCAGAGCCTTCTGGAAAGTCTCCATTGCTGTTTGAGCTCAGCACACGTGCGTGTGCACTGGTACACGATTCCCACTTCACGGCATGCCTGTGCCTTAGTACCTACTTATCACTTACTTTTATTACCAGCCTTCTAATGTCGCCACGTAATGCTAACGCAGCTGCACAGACATCCAGGGAAATGAAGATCCAGGTCTAGTGACACCAGCATCTTGTCCAGATCAGTCCTGGCTTTCCATTTTTGTTCTTTCCATATCGTATTAAAGAGAACAAGAACCAGGGAGAACCACTCCTGGGCTTTCCCGGGAGACCTTGATACAAAGAGAAAAACTGCAACAATGTGGTCAGAATAAGCTGCAGAATAAAAGTTCAATAGACAGAGATTTCCCCCCAAAAGGCCATATAGAATAGTGTGCATTAATTTACCAGACCCGCTTTGGTTCCCGTGCTAACCTCCCTAGCTCCCTCTGTGTAAATGAAGAGCTCCGACGCCACGTGACATTTTATTTCTCCCAGTTGTCTGGCTCCCACGAAGAGTGAAATATGTTCGCGTCAGAGAGATGCATGTTCGTTTCCATGGGGCATCCGTCTGGCGGGGAGTGACGGAAGGACGAGGGCCTCTGCCGTCATCGAGACCTGGCCGCCCAGGAGCTCTGTGGAAAGGTCACTCATCCTTACCCTTGCAGGCTTCAGGGTCCCCCTGTGTTCCCGGGTGACAGCACTCCTTACCTGATGAAATGCGCTAATGCATCCATGGCGCCTGACATCTGCTCCACGAGCGTCAGCTATTTAGCCTTCCTCTCCGTTCGGAGATGTTTTGAGTTGTAGGTATGAATGTGTGTGTGTTTAATAGGACAGAAAACTCTCCTCTAGCAGGAACAGCATTTGCTATGTTCCCTCTGCTCAAACGTATCGTAGAGGAATTATCCCAAAGACTGTCTGCGTGACAAGAAGAGACTTCTCTGTTAACAGTGTTTAGATATGCAGAAGGATCCGCTGTCTCATAGGGTCGGGAGTTAAACAGGAACAAGCCAGAGGGCTAAAAGGAACGGATTTTGTTCCACTTCTGCTTTTAACTAGTCGTGAGACCTAATTTAACCAGTTAACCTTTACTTCCTTCCTCATCTGAGCAATTGGAATCATAACTTCTGCCTTAGCCCAACTCTTGGGCTATTAAGTGAGAGCTTAGATATGGGGTCACTGAACGCCCTTGAAATCTGAATAGCTTGATTTGCATTTGAACATGCAGTGCTCTCAAGACTCCTAATTTTCTCTTATTTTTGATTCACTTCTACCTTTTTTTTTCATTGTTATAAACTGAAAGTAGCCTTTTAGGGGGTAATGCAGTATGAGTGATGCATTAAAAATCAGGTGACCTCTGTTTTGACAAAGCATTTATTAGTCACCTAATATACCACGCACTGTAGTAGTCATGGCTTGCTCCCTTCAAGGCAGGTATTACTATTTCTATTTTACAGAAAATAAGAAGTGAGTATCAAGGAGACAAAAGCATTTGCTGAAGGTCACAAGTCCAGTAAGGGGCGTCACATTCCAACTCCCGTGTGGCTGACGCCAAATTGCACAGCTCCCCTCTGTGTGCTCTACCACCCAGGGAAAGGCTCTCCTTCGTGCCGATTGTCAGGTCTAAACAAAAGAGGTTTGAGCTTTTCCGTTGTGTACCTACGGCCCCTAAACACCCGGATATACATGAGGACAGGCTAGACTCTTCTGTTTGACAACAAAACAAAACAAAGCAGAGAACAACAACAAAGCCCACAATGATTAGTGGTTGCGTAGGACTGGGGAAGGATAGAGGGATTGAGAGGTGACTGCTAAGGCCTGGGGGTTTTTTTTGGAGTAATGAAATTGTTCTAAAATGTTTTGTGGTGATGAATGCACAACACCGTGATTATACTAAAAGCCATTGATTGTACACTTTGGATGGACTGTATGTGAATATACCTCAATAAAAATGTTTTTTTAAAAAACCACGAGACAAAAGATTCTCATTTCCCCAGACAAGTGAAGCAACGATATTTGCGTGGTTACTGAATTCTGCTTATCTCTCTGGCCGGGTTGCAAACTCAGGAAGAAAGGCCCCCAGTCCCTTTCTGCTTATCGTTGCATCTGTGGCACTAAGCAACCGGGCCCAACAGTGAAAACAGTCGACATTTCTTAAGCAGTGAGATGTGTGTGAATAGGAATGGGTGGACTGAAGAGCTGCTGCAGGGCGTAGATTCAGCTCTCTTCAGTTCCGCCTATGGGCAAATCAGGAAGGAAGCGGACAGCTTTTCCTCCTGGGTTAAATAAGAGCTCATTTATAAGGCAAATACCCAGGCTGTAATTCTGACAAGGACAGCTCTACAGGGTGAAGCATTCCAGGCAATATGTGGATCTGTGCCCTAAATTCAGTTTTTTGTTTGTTTTTTTTTGGCAAGACTTATGCAAATAAATTCATTTGCAAAACCTCATACAACTTACATAAATCAAAATTCTGAAAGAAATATACTGAGTGCGAGTAAAAGGCCTATACAGGCATAAAGTATCAGGCAGCATTTACCTGATGAGAGAGCACAATTAGCGTTATTGCATCCACTAGGTGGCGCTGCAGACCCATGAGGTTATTTCACACAATGAAGGGGTGTCAGGAAATTTTAAAAATTAGAAAAGTAAGTCCTTCTTTCATTTGATTCTCACAGCAGCTCTGGGAATGATGTAGTG
>JAQZBX010075202.1:0-14641 GCA_029593785.1 Cabassous unicinctus
ATGCAGGCCAAAAGCACCTGCACTTGCCCAGAGAAATTGAGGAAATATTGCACCCCTCCCATCTTATTAGGGGTGGAGTTGTTTCTACAGGCCTGTCCACCAGTCTAGTCTGTGTGGGATGAATACACCTTCCAGAGGTGGAGCTGGAGATTAGGCTAGGGCTGCAATCCCACCTGGTAGAAAGAAGCCAGTCCCTACCTTCACTGTGATTTTCAAGCAGCCCTGCTGCCCTGCATGCTGGGGGTAGAATTAAAATGGAGGCTACTGGCCTCCTTGGACAGGCTCAAATTTTATCTGTTCTTAAGACTGAACTTTAGCCAGGGAAATTTACTATCAGTAGCTATAATCAATGCCTGACTGTCTCTTCCTCACCCATGTTTGGGAAATGGAGCTTCCAACTACAGCCAGGGAATAGCTCCTGAGGCAGCTTGTGCTGCCTGTGGGGGATGGACACTGCCCTCCATGATATGGAGTGCTTTACTCAAGAATCTTCACTGCAGACTGATAGTCTGCTCCTTCCAGACTTCCAAGGATGTTGTAGGATGCTCTTTTGGTCTCCTGGCCCTCCAAACAGGTGATTTACTGAACACATTGTAAGACAATCTTAATATTGGGTCTCCTTAGTCTAATACCATCTTGCCTCTTTCACCAGGTACTTGCATTTTGAGAGTGGGGGAGGAGACCCAATGGACAGCACACTGAAGTTTTATCAAGGGTGGTGTGTTTATTGACAGTAACTGAAAAACCTGACGATGTAGATTTTAAGGGAAAATAATCATTACAAAAGATTGAGATATTTTATATTGATAAATTTCAATTCATGAGAAATATTTAACAGCTTTTAAATTGATTAGCCTGGAAGTACCCATCACAAGAGTTAGAAGGAAAATGGAAAAAGCCAGTTAACTCATAGATAATAGATGAAAAATAATGAATATATATATATATAAATTCATAAAATATAAAATAAATATTAAATAGAACAATAAACAAAGCAAAAATTTAGGTTTACAGAAGATCACTCTTGACATAGACATCCAATATCAAAAATGAAGAAGACATAGACATCCAATATCAAAAATGAAGAAGAAAGAACATTAAAAAGGGAATATAGACATAACAAAAATATTATGAACATCTTAATGCCAATAAACTTTAAAATTTAGATGAAATGGACATATTCTTACAAGGCACAAAATGAAAGAATCTCAAAGACATTATAGTAAGTAAAATAAGGCAATTATAAAAGAGAGCATATAATATAATTCCATTGATAAAGAAGGCAAAAAAGACACAAAAGTAATAGATATTTTGACTAGTCAGAAATTGGCTACTTCAGGACAGTATCAACTACCAAAAGTTAAGGGATTTACTTGGATTTTGGAGATATTTCATAGTTTGATCTAAGTACTGTTTCTGTGGATATATTCATTAATCTGTACACATGTGATATAATTTATATATGATATAATTTATATATTTTATAACTCAATAAAAAAGGTGAAAAAAATTAATTCCTCCATGTAATCTAGAAGGACTCTGAAAACTCTCTGTATTCTCCATATAAACTTGTCAGAATAATTGCTTTTTTGCAAGTTATGATAAACAATAGTTTGCTAAGATGTTTCATTTCCTCTATATGTTCTAATTTGCTTACATATAATTCTGTGGTGAGATCTTAAGATTCTTAGTGATTCCTCTTTTTGTTTCTACTTTTTTTCCTTTATTAGGTTAGAAGGAAATGTATTCTATATTATTATATTGTTAATTAATGCCAGATAAGGAGCTAAACATTATTTTGCTATCCTTGTTTTGTAGTTACCTAATTACCATGTTATGCTTTATTAACTCCTTCATTTTATTCTGTCATTGTTTTTATCTAGAATTATAGTATTTCTGAAAAAAGTATTAAAGTACATGTTTTGTTTTGTTTATTTTGAGCTTTGTTTAACCCGTATTGTGTAGATTCCACTATATATTTTTATCATTGTTTTTAGACTTTTGTCAATTTTATTAATATTTGAGAGTTTTTAAATCCAAATTTGAATGATCTATTTTATTTACATTTTAAAAATAATTATATTTTATTACATTTTTTAACAGCATACTGGCTGTATTATTTACTATGTTTTGATTTCTCCATGTTTTCTTTGTAGCTTCCTTTGCCCACATTTTTATTTTGAAGCTTGTCATCTAATTACATTAAAGAGTGGTCATAATGAAGATACTTAGTGTAGAGGTGAATTTAATATGTATGATCTGACATAATTTATAACATATTGTAATAGATTAAGATCTTTTAAGTTTACTACCAAATAAGAAATATTTGGTTTTATATCTCTCATATTTCATGTTATATCATATATACTAAATATTCTATAATACTGCCATCTGTGTATTAAATATTTTTTGTTGTCTTTACTTTCAAGAATTTTATTGAAATTAAAGACATTTGCACTTATTTTGAATGACTTTTCACACACTGATCACATCTCTGTAATTAGCCTTCAGATCAAGAAATGCATTAATGCTGCTACTCCAAAATTTCTGTTAGTTTTCTGTTCCAGTAACTAACACCCACCCCACATGGTCTCATCCAGTGACTACTTGCCTAATTTCTAGTTGCATATATTATTTTATCAGTTTTTGATTTTATATTCATATAATCACAAAGTTTTAACTATTTGTAGGGGACAGGAGAGACAAGTCAACTATCACAAAGAACCTGGTAGACTGGAAATGACTTTGAAAGGGCACCAAATTCACAAAACTGGTCGGTATAGGCTGAGTCCATAGAACTTTAAATTGATTAAGTTTAAGTTAAACTACTTTCTTGAGATGAACATAGGATATTTATCTTGTATAATGTTAAGACGTAATCTTTGCTTATAAAAATTAATTTTCAAAAGTTAAATATAATCAAACTTGCATTACTTAAATAAACCTTAATTTCTTCCTTAAGTATTTAGAAGTGTTATTGATGATTCTATCCTTCCATGAATTTTTCTTTGTACTGATTAATTTCTATAATTTCCAAAATTTTAATTAACTAAGGAAATACTGCTAATCATATTTTGTACCTTTTCTTCTATCAGTTTTGTTAATTTTTGTTTTCTGGGAGTTTGTCAATTTAATATAAAGTATAATATTCATTACTATAAAATGTAACATTGTATCTTCTTATAAAATACATTGTTTGTAATTTTTCTTCATTCCTAATATAGGTTATTTGTTCCAAATTTTTTATAAATTTCATTTGTTATAAGGTGGTATCAGTTTTTTAAGGATTAATTTTTGGCATTTTTGAAATTCTATTTTTATGTTATGCAAAAAAGTTTATTAAGAAAAAGGAAACTAGAAATGCAATAAGTACACATCCCAAGACATGGGTTTGGGGGCATGTTACAGGATGAGACATGCATGTGGAATCCCAGATTAGGCCTTTTAAAGACCTTTCCTCCTTCCCTTCCCTAATACTGAGGAGGGCCTCCAGCTACTTGTTGTTCTAATTGGTTGCCTTATGATACCTGCCTGTTAGTTCTCAAGAGCCCAATGAGGAAACCTTTTGTTTGGAGGTATTTGGGGCTTCCCCTTGACCCTGGAAAGGGTTCCAAATGAGACCTTGTGACCAGGGTCTAGGTGGGACTCACCAGTCTTCAGTTGGGGTTGGGGAGCATTACTTTCCTTTTTGTCTCCTGGCTTGGCTCACCAAATATGTTGGCAGTTCTGGGCTTCTAGGTCTTGATTATGTCATAAAAAAGAATTTAAGGACATGCCATGGAGTAGGTGTTCATTAAAAAACAGGAAAACTAAAAATGATATATGTACACAACCTGAGACTTGGGTTGCAATCATGCTACAGGATGAGATGCTGAAACTCTATTATGGATTTATTTCCTATTTTGTTAATTTATATATTTGTCTTAATTATTTCTTTATTTGTATTTTGTGTTTTCTTTATTTGTAATTTGTTGTTTTTCTAATATTTGAGATAAACATTTACATCACTGTTTTTCAGCTTTTCTTCTTCTCTGTTATATAATATTTGTGTCCATAAAATTTCCTCTAATATCCCCCAAGCAAGGCTTTTGTTACATCCTGACAGGCTTTTTTGTTTTGGTTTGTTTTTAGGTATGGGTGCCGGGGACTGAACACAAGGTCTCATATGTGGGAAGCCGGCACTCAACCACTGAGTTACACTGGCTACCCCAAGTTGGTTTTCTTATTTGTTTGCTTGTTGTTTGTTTTTTATTTGTTTTGTTATTTTTTTGTTGTTGTTTTTTGGAGGCACCAGTAACCAAACCCATGACCTACCATGTGAGAAGCAGACACTCAGCCACTTGAGCCACATCCACTCCCTGCATGCTGCCAGGTTTGATATGCTATATTGTAGGTATTATATCAAATTTTCTTCTAATTTTGATTTCAGTTTGTTTTTAGACATATTAGCAATTACAATGTGAATGAATAAACGCATAAACATTTAAAGATTTTCTACTTATCATTTTAAAAACTTAACTCCAGTGGGTTGGCAACATGGCAGAAGTATAAGTGTGGACTCATCATCTGTCTCACAAAAAATGGCTGAGGGGGGGGCAAGATCCTGCCTAAGTGAGCTGGGGAACCCACAGAAGAGGAAGCTTCAGGGCATCAATCTGGAGAGAGCTGGACAAAGAGATAAATTGTTCAAGGTAAAACCTTGAGGTTCTTGCCCCTGAGGTTGGAAACTGGGACTGCTAAGCCCCATTCTCAAGGCAAAGCCACTGTGAGCCCTGAGCCCCAACTCTCACTGGCCACCCAGCAGGGAAGAGATACTCCAAAAGTGGAAAGGTTCTAACAAAGTTGGAGAGGAGTTTCCTTTCTGTGAGTTTGGTTGCCTGGACCCCCTTTGAGCTTTGAAGAACTTACTAGCTGGCTCATTCAAGGTGGCACCAGGAAAAGGAGAGAGGTAAATCTGCTGAGGCAGCCTGATTTACCTAACTGCCTGGGATAGAGAAATTTGACCTGAAGAGGGCAGATCAGGTAACTGACTAGTCCCATGCTGAAAACTATCAAAATTTTAATCCCCCTAAGGGAGGTGGGCAATAGGAAGTGCTTAATAAGCTTCCAAGTGCATATTTAGGGTCTCCTAGGAGGAGAGGTGGTCTGGAAGAGGGTTGAGAGTCATTTCTTTACAATGAGTTCAGTCACCAGGGTCCCATTTGAATTTCAAAAGGGAATTAACCTGACCTGGGGAAGGGAGGGGGAATCTCCTCTCACAGGCTATTGTGTCCTGCTGCCCTGGGAGAGAAAGCAATAAAATAGAGAGCGGGCAGGGACAGACTCCTAATCAGCAGGAATTTATTCAACTGCAAAGAGTCAACCAGCCCAAAGGAAAGTGACTGGATAATTTTCTGAAGGACTGACCGAACAAAAAGGTTTAGTTCAATGGAGGAGTTTCCTCCTTGAATAGACAAAGTCCCTAGTTCGATCCCAGGCTCCTCTTAGAGTAGTGATCCACTGGGATATCAAACATCCAGCTGATACTTTAGGACAGGGAAAAATAGACATTATTTTTGCATTATCTTCTACTGGGTCTCTTATTTTTCCTAAATAAAAGGTTACTTTCTTTAAAAATTTAACTTACTTTACTTACTAAAACCTGTTTCAAAACCTGCAGAGGGAAGGATGTAGGTTAATTGATTGATGAACACCAGCAGCATGAGAAGCTCCACAGGGGCCTAAGAGGGAAAGTAGTCCTTCCTTAGTTTGTGTTTGACTGCTTGCTTGTGTGTTTGGTTTTTGTTCTCATTTTTCTTTCCTCTTTCTCCCCACCCTTTTTATTTCTTCTTTAATTAGATGCTGCTGTCTTGTTTCTTGTTTACTGTGTTTCCTTTTCCTTGAATTCCCCTTTTCTATGTACACCAATTTTGTCTACCAATTCTCTCTCTTCTCCTTCCTTCATTTTTCTATCTTCTGCTTTCTGTTGTTGTTCTTACATTTCACCTTTCTTTATTTAGTCCTCAATTCTTCTGGTTTTTATTTCTATCTCATCTATTCTGTTTTCTTTCTTGTATTAACTTTTTTCTTTTTGTCCTTTCTTTTATCTTTCCCTCTCTCCTCATCATTCTGGTCTTTTAATTCATTCTATATATTTTTCTTTATTCGATTTCCCATTTCATTGTAGGTAGTCCATTTTTTTTATTCCAATTACTCTACACTGCTTACATGAGTGAAATATACATTTTCTTAGGTCATATATGGTTAACCTTCTAACTTTTACTATTATTATTACAATTATCCTTTTTCTTTTCTTACCTTTTTCACTTTCTCTGGCCTTAAACTGTTTCCTTCAAGGGAACATAGAAAAGAGCAAGGAAATAGAACAAGAAGAATGAAGTGTCAAAGAGAAAATTTAACACACACACAAAACCAGCAGCTAAACAAAACCCTAGAGTAGAGAGAGAAACTAATCAACTGAATAAACCCATCAACATAAAAAGATGACCAGAGAGGAACAAAAAATTACAAACCATATCAAGAAACAGGAATACAAGGCCCAGTCCAATGAACAAATCAAAAACCAGGAAGAGATGCAGAACATCAAACAATTAATCAAATACATCCAAACAAATATCATGAACAAACTTAATGAATTGAAGGAAGAGAATAAGGATATTAAGAAGTCACTGGGAGAACATACTGTAGAATTGTAAACATTGTAAACATACATAAAAAGATAACAGATATTATGGTGATGAATGACACAATACAAGAAATCAAAAGGACACTGGAAGCAAGTAACAGTAGATTTGAACACACAGAGGAAAGAAGTAGCGATGTGGAAGACAGTACAGCTGATATAAATCAGATAGAAGAACAGATAGATAAAAAGGCAGAAAAAATCCAGGAAGAACTTAGGGTTTTGAAGAACAACACAAAGTGCACAAACATATGCATAATAGGCTTCCCAGAGGGAAAAGAGAAGGGAAATGGGGTAGAAGGAGTGTTGGAGGAAGTAATGGCTGAAAACTTCCTAACCCAATTGAGGGAGATGGATATACATGTCTAGGAAGTACAATGCACCCCAAACAGGATAAATCTCAACAGACCTACTCCAAGACATATACTTGTCAAATTGTCCAATGCTCAAGAGAAAGAGAAAACATTGAAGGCAGCAAGAGAAAAGGGAACTATCACATATAAGGGAAGCCCAATAAGATTAAGTGCTGATGTCTCATCTGAAATCATGGAGGCACAAAGACAGTGGTATGACATAGTTAAGGTACTGAAAGAAAAAAAATTTCCAACCAAGAATTGATCTATCCAGCAAAGCTGGCATTCAAAAATGATGGAGAGTTCAAAATATTCACAGATAAACAGAAATTAAGAGAGTATGCCAATAAAAAAACCTGCCCTTCAAGAAATACTAATGGTAGTTATGCAGGTTAAAAGGAAAAAATAGGAGAGAGAGAGTTGGAGGAGAGTGTAAGAACAACTAAAAAGACAAAAAGAAATAAAAACAACAAATGACATATATAAACACAAAGAAAATATGGCTAATGTAAGTAACTCTTTCACAGTAATAACACTGAATGCTAAAACTCACCAGTCAAAAAACACAGAATGGCAGAATGGATAAGGAAATATGACCCATCTATATGCTGTCAACAAGAAAAACACCTTAGGCCCAGGGATTCAAGGAGGCTGAAAGTGAATGACTGGAAAAATTTTTTTACAAGAAAACAATAACCAAAAAAGGGTGGGAGTAGCTATACTAATATTGGACAAATAGACTTTAAATGCAAAACTATTGTAATAAAAAAAGATGGACACTATATATTAGTAAAAGGGGTAATCTTTCAAGAAGAAAGAACAATCATAAACATTTATTCACCTAACCAGGGTGCCTCAAAATATATGAGGCAAACACTGGAAAAACTAAGTGGAGAAATAGATGAATCTACAATTATACTGGGAGTCTTTAATACACCATTATTACCATTAGATATAACATCTCAACAGAGAAACAAAAAAGAAAGAAAGACGCTGAATAATACATTGAATGATCTGGACCTAATAGACATATATAGAACACCACACCCAAATACAGTGAGATATACATTCTTCTTGAGTGCCAATGGATCATACTCCAAGATAGACCACATGCTAGGCCACAGAACAACTCTCAATGAATTCAGAAAGACTGAAAATATACAAAGTAATTACACTGACCACAATGGAATGAAATTGGAAATCAGTAAAGGCCAGAGAACCAGATTAGGCACAAAGATATGGTAGTTAAACAACCCACTCTTATAGAAACAGTGGGTCAAGGAGGAAATCTCAAAAGAAATCAATAACTAGCTTGAAATTAATGAAAATTACAAGACAACATATCAAAACCTATGAGATGCAGCAAAAGCTTTACTGAGAGGGAAATTCATAGCCATAAATGCATATATCAGAAAAGAAGAAAGAGCTAAAATCAAAGACCTTACTACACACTTGGAGGAAGTAGAGAAACAACAAACTAACCCTAAAAGAAATAGAAAGACATAACAAAGATTAGAGCTGAACTAAATGAAATAGAAAATAAGAAAAGAATAGAAAAAATAAAACCGAAAGTTGGTTGTTCAAGATCAATAAAATTGAAAATCCCTTAGCCAGACTAACAATGAAAAATAGACAGCTGATGCAAATTCACAAAATGAGAAATGAGGAAGGGTATATCACCACTGACCCCACAGAAATAAACAGTATCATAAGAGGATATTTTGAAAAATTATATGCCAACAAGAATGATAATTTAGAGGAAATGGACAAATTCTTAGAAACTCACAAGCAGCCTACATTGATGAAAGAAGAAATTGATGAACTCAACAGTCCAATTACAAATAAAGAGATAAACTCAGTCATTAAAAAAACTTCCCAATCAAGAAAAGCCCAGGACCAGACGGCTTCACAGCTGAATTCTATAAAACATTCCAGAAAGAATAATACCAATCTTGCTTAAGTTCTTCCAAATAATAGAAGTAGAAGGAACTTGCCTAACTAATTCTATGATGCCAAAATTACCCTAATGTGAAAACCAAAGATGCTAAAAGAAAGGAAAATTACAGACCAATCTCTCTAATGAACATAGATGCTAAAATCCTCAACAAAATACTTGCTAATCACATTCAACAGCATATCAAAAGGATTATACACCATGAGCAAATGGGTTTCATCCTGGGTATGCAAGGATAGCTCAACATAAGAAAATCAAACAATGTACTACACAACATAACTGATTGAAAGAAAAAAATCACATGATCATCTTTATAGAAACAGAAAAAGCATTAAAAATAATACAGGGCTCTTTCCTCATAAAAATACTGCAAATGATAGGAATTGAAGGAAACTTCCGGAACATGATAAAGGGCATATATTTAAAACTCACAGCAAACATCATCTTCAATGGTGAAATCCTAAAAGCTTTCCATCTAAGATGGGGAAAAAGACAAGGAAGCCCCCTATCACCACTTCTATTTAACATTGTCTGAGAAGTACTTGCTCGAGCACTGAGGCAAGAAAAAGATATAAAAGGCTTTCAAATTTGAAAGGAAGAAGTAAAAATTTCACTATTTGCAGACAACATGATCCTATACATAGAAAGCCTGGAGGAATCTGCAACAAAGCTTCTAGAACTTATAAATGAGTCCTTATCACAGGTTATATGATCAATACTAAAAAATGAGTAGCATTTCTGTACACCAATAGCAAGCATACAGAGGAGGAAATCAAGAAAAAAAATACAATTTGCTCTAGAAACTGAAAGAATCACATACCTAGGAATAAATTTAACTAAAGATGTAAAGGAATTATATATAGAAAACTACACAACACTGTAAAAGGAAATCAAAGAATACTTAAATAAATGGAAGAATATTCCCTTTTCATGGAAAGGAAGATTAACATCATTAAGGTGACTATCCTACCCAAACTAATCTATAGATTTAATGCAATCCCAATAAAACTCAATGCAGCATTTCTTAGTGAATTGGAAAGACTAACTACAAAATTTATTTGGAAGGGTAAGAGGCCCTGAATTGCCAAGGACATATTGAAAAAGAAAAATGAAATTGGAGGTATCACACTACCTGACTTTCAAACATACTACAAAGCTACAGTGGTCAAAACTACATGGTATTGGCACAAGGATAGAAATAGTGGCCAACAGAAATGATTTGAGAGTTTTGATATAGATCCTCACATATACAGTCATCTGGTATTTGACAAGGCCACCAAGATCACTCAACTGGGAGAGAATGGCCTCTTCAACAAATGGTGCTTGGAGAACTGTATATCCATATCCAAAAGAATGAGAGAGGAACACCATCTCACACCTTATACAAAAATCAACTCAAGATGAATCAAAAATATAAATATAAGAACAAAGACCATAAAGACCTTAGAAGATAATGTAGGGAAACATTTACAAGACCTTGTAATAGAAAATGGTTTCATGAACTTCACACCCAAAATTAGACCTGTGAAAGAAAAAATAAATAAATGGGATCTCCTCAAAACTAAAACCTTTTGCACCTCAAAGGATGTTATCAAGAAAGTAAAAAGGCAGCCTACCCAATGGGAGAAAATATTTGGCAACCATATATTTGACAGGAGCCTAATATCCTGCATATATAAAGAAATCCTACACCTCAAAAATAAAAAGGCAAATAACCCATTTACAACATCCGCAAGCGACCTGAAAAGACACTTCACCAAGGAAGAAATACAAATGGCTAAAAGTACATGAAAAGATGCTCAACAGCAGACTATAAGTGTTGGAGAGGATGTGGAGGATTGGGAAGCCTCACCCACTGCTGGTGAGAATGTAGAATGTTACAGCCATTGTGAAGGACATTTTGGTGGTTCCTCAAAAAACTAATTATAGAACTTCCTTATGATCCAGCAATTCCACTGCTGGGTATATAACCAGAAGAATTGAAAGCAAAGACACAATCAGATATATGCACACCAATGTTCATAGCAGCATTATTCACTATTGCCAAAAGTTGGAATCAACCCAAGTGCCCATCAACAGATAAATGGATGTGGTACATACATACAATGGAATATTACTCAGCTATAAGAAGGAATAAAGTGCTAACATGCCGGATAACCGGATGATTCTTGAGGACATTATGTTGAGTGAAACAAGTCAGGCACTGAAGGATGAACAGTACCTGACTTCACTGATATGAATTAAGCAAATTGAGCAGACTCAGAGAGCTATTGTCTGGAAGATAGGTTTACAAGAAATAGAAAGGGAGAAGGTTGCAAGCCAACACCCATATGGACATAATCTGTGATAAGGTGAAAATGTGTAGCTGTGTATTTAAAGGAATTTGACGAGAGGCTAGTGATATTATTGGGTTGGGTGGTGCAGGATTGACAGGTGGATAGTTTGGGAAGGGTGTGTTGGAAGGTCCATGGTACTGGGGGGAGGGTTGGGAGAGGGACCAGGTGAACACTGGGGATTTGTGGGTATGTGGTTGAAAGTACAAACATGGGAATGCTCTTATGGCAAAGGACAAGGAAGGGTTACTGGTTTAGGGTGTTGAATGGGGAGGTATTCGGGATAGGGCACCCCTGGAGCAGGCTTCTAGGGAGTGTGTGAGTGATCATTCTGTTATAATGTGATGTATCAGTGGGTGGAGACCCAAATAATGAGCAGGAAGGTGTTGGGCTCCCATCCTTGGGAGGACTCATTTGTTCACAAATAGACAGGTGGGAGTCACTCAAGAGCATGGGTGCTTCCTAATAGGTGAGGACAAACTAGTGTGTTAAGACCTCAGTTTTGTTGCATATAACTATGAATATTGTCATTCAATGAGTGAAGCCAGGGGGTCACCATGGGCCTGGAGGAGAGGGATAGGGAGGTTCAGAATAGATTGAACAGGGGGCATTTAGTGGGTAGTAGAGGTGCTCTACATGGTCTTACAATGATGGACACAGGAAGTGGTAAATATCATCAAAATTTATAAAAGTGTATGGTCTAAAATATAAACCATAATGTAAACCATTGACCATGTTTAGTAGCTATGTTTCACTATTTGTATATCAGTTATAAAAAAGGTACCATCCACATATAAAAAGGTACTAATAAGGGGGAGGAAAGGGGGAGGTTGCTGGGTATATGAGAGTCTCCTGTATTCTGTGTGTGACTGTGGTGTGACCTAAAACTTTTTAAAAATAAAAATAAAAAATAGTGCGACACTGGGGAATGTGTGTGGGAAGGTGCCACGGTACAGGCAGGACACCAGATATTGCGATGATGAAAAGCAAAATGTCCAAAAATTTTTTAAATATTTTTCATTTTTTTAAATATCCCAATCATTTAATTTTATTTTAGCTTTAGTTTTTTAAATTTTTTATGTATTTTATCTCTTATATTTAAACTTTTGTTGTTTCATTTTCCTATTCATTGTATTCAGCTGTTGTAATGGCTTCATTTTTGAAGAAGTTTTGGATCACAGAAGGGTTACAACTGGGGTGGTGTAAGATCGTTGGTGTGGGGTGGTAGTGATGGGGAATGCATAGGAAGAAGTTCACCTGAGCATACATATAAGGTATGTAAAAATGTTCAAATGTTCAAATGTTCATGGGACATTGTCACAGTGAGTGGAGACTCATATAATAACCGAGAGAATACTGAAATCCCACTCTGGAGGGTTCTGTCACATTCTCTAAGGGAGCAGCAACAGTTCCCCACATTCAGGGGGAGTGACTGGTGAAGGAGGATGATCCACTGATAAGCCCTTGATATGGATGACTAGGCTTATGTGTCTTTGCTCTAGAAATTGAAACTTAGCCTATTGGTATGGGGTGCCTAAGGGTTGCCTCATCAGAGCCTCCTTGTTGCTCAAATGTGGCCTCTCTCTAAGCCAAATTAAGCATATGAATGCATTACCTTCCCCCCAGCGTGGGGCATGACTCTTGGGGTTAAGCCTCCCTGGCACCGAGGGATTGCTGCCAAGCAACAGTTAGCAATGCAACTGGAAAAAGACCTCAAATAAAGGGGCAAAAGGTAAAGAAAAATGAGTTTATATGGCTAAGAGACTTCAAAGTGAGTCGGGAAGTCATCCCAAAGGTAACACTTAGGCACATCTCAGCAAGATCTCATAGACTTCCAAAGTGGATACTACCCCAAATAGTGGGGCTCCTGAGGGCTCTGGAGACACCCAGGTCCTATGGTCAGGGCAGATAGCTCTGCAGTTTGGTGCCTTGCCATTGGACCCTACTTTGGAGTTTGTGTTCCTGAGAGTGACAGAGTTGCACTCAATTATGTCTTCCCTGCACATGGTTCTTCTGTCTCTTATATTTAGACCTATACTTGGTGCTGGAGTTTGTAGGTGTATGTCCAGAGACTCAAGTCTTTGGGCTGTCCATGTGCTAGCTAGGCCTGGAACCTTGGCAGCGTTTCAACACCTACTCCACAGCAGATTGGACTCACCCAGGACAACTGTTGGGGAGATGATGATGGACAATGGCTGTCCCAGGAAACAGAGAGAGTCTGCAGCTGCAGGCAGGATAATCCTATCCATCTTACCCATGGGATATAAGCCCCCTCTCAATTGGAAGTGGAGTGGACATCACCATCCCAGATTTCTCAGGTTTGTGGGTAGAACTATGGAGTAGAGTGAACTTAACTGGTATTCTACTATAGACATATTGTGATTCAAGCAATGGAAGAAATTACAATATTGATGTGGAGCTGTGGCCACGGGAGGCTCTGGGGGCAGGGAGAGTGAAAAACAGTTGCAATACGGGGGCTTTTCTGGGACCTGGGATTCGTCCTGAGTGACGTTGCAATGACAGATATAGGCCATTTTATATCATCCCATAACATGCAGAACTTTATGGGAGAGGGTGTAGACTACAATGTGAACTATGGTCCATGCTTAATGGCCAAGCCCCAGGATGCATTTATCAATTGCAATTAATGTGCCACACGAATGAAGGATATTCATTTGGGAGGGTGTGGGATGTGTAGGGAGTGGGGTGTATGGGAATCCCTAAATCATTTGTGTAACATTTATGTAATCTATGTATCTTTTAAAAATTAAAAACTTACATTGATTTAGAATATAAAATTTAATTTCTTGTTCTTGGTAAGACCCAGCAATCACAAATACAAAAAACCAGTAAAGCAGTATTTTACTCTTGACATACATGTTGATTTAATCTATAATGTCTGCCTGTCTATCTATCTATCTAGCTAACTAGTTACCTATCTCTATATAACTATCTTATCTAAGACTGGGTATGTGCGTGTGTGCTTGTGGGTGTGCATGTGCAGATGTGTGTCATTATAGGATTATAGTAATGTA
Organism: Cabassous unicinctus; assembly: GCA_029593785.1. Taxonomy (NCBI): domain Eukaryota; kingdom Metazoa; phylum Chordata; class Mammalia; order Cingulata; family Chlamyphoridae; genus Cabassous; species Cabassous unicinctus. The sequence goes on from JAQZBX010075202.1 coordinate 14,358, forward strand.
TTCAATTTTTCTGGCTGAATTGAAAAATATTACTAATGAATAATATAAGTTTAAAAAGCAAAACAGTGGAAATATCCTTAAGATGAGAAATTCAAAATCAAATATGGATGAGATGCTGAAATGCATGGCAGAAATAGAAACAGACACATTGATCGAAGAGAGAAATTTTCATAGGACAGCATCTCATCCCTATGTGAGCATGAGGCACTTACTCTGAATCCAAAGAGCACCAGATGTTACAACAAAGAAAGTGAAAGGAAAAAAAAAAAGAAGAAAAAGAATAC
>JAQZBX010075203.1:0-14636 GCA_029593785.1 Cabassous unicinctus
TTTTTGAGGCACTAAGAAAAGTTCGAAGTATCACTTTTCAGGGAGTGTTAGACATAGGAATGGATTACAGAAGTTGAGGATGGTGATGGACACCCTTGAGCAAGATCTTCACAAACCTAAAGTGAGAGTAGTAAGCACAGTTATATGTTTCAGCTGGGGTAGTTCAGAGAGTCAAGAGTATGTGATTTACCCAAAATGGGGTCTAATGAGGTGGGTAGGACTAAACCAAAGAGGGAAAGGACCAGAGTGGTTTTAGGGGACTGATTATGATGATTATAAGGATGGACCATTATCAAAAGCAGGGAGATAAAGAAGTGAGGAAATGAGAAGACCAAGGGAAAGAGAAAATATTTCTTATATATTCACAAATATTCTTCTGTGATAATATCCAGAGTCTGAGTTGTCTGGATACAACCTCAGCCATGGGTACCCTTGGCCCCCAATTTCCTGCCCAGCATCTTTTCTCCCACTTCACCATATATACCAATCCTCATTCCCAGTGGCATTACACTGTCTTCCATCCACACACTATCCTCGTTTTGGGCAGGAGAGGGGTGGTGTTCTCTCCCAACTGTGCCTCCTATTTTTCATCTGCACCCCAAAGCAGAGCAGCAATAAATGCACTGTGATAATTATGAAATCAATACATGAGACAGGGGCTTCCTCAAACGATCAAGTAGGTCTTCATGCTCATTCCTAAATGATGGGATTCCTCAATCCTTGACTCTTCTAACTCAACGTAGTCCCCACCAGTGACTACACTTTTCATGTGGCTGCCCCATGAAGAACAGTTCTTGATTTTTTGCCAGTGGTCATGGACAGCCTTGCTTTTCATTGCCATATACCGACCCTAGCTTTTGTACTTTCAGCTGATTCCTCATATGCTCCACAACTTTTAAAAAAGAGAGAAACAAACCAATTATCTAATAACCCACGAAGCCAAATGACATCAAAGTTTTCCTAAACAGAATCCTTAAATTCATAACTAGCTTTCCCTCTTCCTCACAGCAGAGGTCTTGTTGGTCAAGTCTCCTGTATATGTTATCTCCTAAGCGTCTTTTCATTAATGTCTTCCTCCTCAGTGCCCCTCCTCATGTTTCTGTTACACTATATAATGATCCCTTGTACCCCCTGAAGCCTGCAATGCTTTCCCACAAACCTCCCTGCTTCTTCCTGCAACACTTTCTCCTTTTAAGGATTTCCATGTTTCTTCACCTTACTGTGCCCTTCCACGTATTTGTCTATCAATACATATCCTTTCTTCATCTGGGAAGATGAATCTAGGACACCCCTTCCTACATTTCTCTCTCTGAAGAACAACACCTATACTCACCCTTCAAGAGTCAGGTTAAGTAACGCCTCTTTTTTTTTTTTTAAGATTTTTTTTTATTTCTCCCCCCCTCATTGTTTGCACTGGTTGTTTTGCTCATCTTCATTTTAGGAGGCATCAGGAACCAAATCTCAGGCCTCCCATGTGGCAGGCAGGAGCCCAGCTGCTTGAGCCACATTTCTTTCCCTAATATCTATTTTTTTTTAAATTATTGAAGTATATCATTCATACATGAACATACATAAGCAATATGTGTATAGTAAAAGTTGTGAACTTACAAAACAATCATGAATATCATCAAACAGGGCTCCCACACATCATCCCACCACCAACACCTTGCATTGTTGTGAAACAATTGTTACAAACTGTGAAAGAGCATCATCAAAATATTATTACTAACTATAGTCCATATCTTACATTTGCTGTATTTTCCCCCAATCCACTCAATTATTTAACACCCTATATTAGTATTATATATTTGTTATAGTTTATGAGAGAATGTCCTCATATTTATTCTGTTAACTATAGTCCATTTTCTACCACAGGATTCACTGTGTTTTACAATCACATGTTTTCTACATACAATCCATTTGAAGTGTACACTCAGTGGCTTACATTTTCATCACAGAGTTGTGCTGTCATTACCTCAGTCAATTTTTAAATGTTTTTATTACTCTGAAGGGAAAAATCCCATACCCCCTTATACCTCCATTGTTGTCCCTTAGAACTGATATAGTATCTGCTCTGCAATTACTAAGGAATACCTCTTTTTTTTTTTTTTTGCTTAAACAGCAGGAATTTATTGTCTCACAGTTTGAGAGGCTACAAGTTCAAAACCAATGTTACTCTCTGCCTTGATTACCTTTTCTTATAAAGTACTTCAGCCATATGAGTTCTGGCCCACCCTGATTCAATTTGACTTCATCTAAATAGGATCTTCAAAGATCCTATTCACAAATGAGTCCACATCTTACTAATTATAACATCCTCAAATGTCTTTTTTTTTATTTTAAAAGATGCTTCGATTACATAAATGTTACACAAAAATTACATGGATTCCCATGTTCCCCACCTCCCACATCTCCCATAACATCCCACATAAACATCTTTCATTAGTGTGGCACATCACCTGCAATGGATATACACATCCTGGGGCTTTGCCACTAAGCAAATGTGACCATAGTTCACATTATAGACCACACTCTCTCCCACACAGTTCTGCATGTTATATGCTGATGTAAAATGGCCTATATCTGTCATTGTAATGTCACTCAGGATAATTCTCAAGTCCTGAAAAAGCACCTGTATAACAACTGCTTTTCCCTTCCCTGCCCCAAAAGCATCCAGTGGGCACTGGCTCCACCTCACTTTTAACATACCTTCCCTGAATGTTGTAATGGGGGTTTCTTAGACAATACTTTACTCTTATAGCAACTTTCACATTTGATTTTTATTTGCTGAAAATTCTCCTTTAAACTACAAGTGTCCCAAACATGTGGAGCATATTAACACTCTTACATTGGAGCTGGTCACAGCACTGGCCACACAGAATTGCCCATCACTGTTGCATGACAGTGACACAGTCAAACAACAGAAATCTATAGGAATACAAAGAAGACCGAAGATTGACTGTGACCAGCAGAGGCTGCTGTGGAACTGCACTGTGGGACCTGCAATGAGGGTTCCCATAGCCTGGGGCTGAGCTCTGTGCTTACAAGGGGGCCTAGTGCCAGGTCCCCTGGGCTGACAGAGCCTCCTGCTCACAGGCACATGTTGTTTCCCGGCAGCTGCTTCCTCCTGGGGGCCCCCTAAGGGGCACAAGGAGTAGCCCTAACCATTGTCCTCCTCTAACCACAAAACCCTCAGCTCAGGAAAAAGGGGGCAGAGAGGAGTTGGTGCTCAATTTGTATGACCTGCCCCCTCTTTTGATGAGGCCAATAGGGAGGGAATAAGAGCAGCCCAGGGACATTGGGAGCAACAGAGACTGTGTCCACCATGGCCTGGGCTCCTCTTCTTGTCATGTTCCTCTCTCACTGCACAGGTAGGGACAGGCCTCAGACACCCAGGGAAGCCCCCCCCCCAGCCTGTGTCAGCCCCTCTCATTCAGACCTGCAGCAGCTTCACCCTTGTCTCTGCCTCAGCTCCCATGACTGTGTTTGCAGGTTCCCTCTCCCAGCCTGTGCTGACTCAGCCACCCTTCCTCTCTGCATCCCCAGGAACATGTATGAGACTCACCTGCACCCTGAGCAGTGACATCAGTGTAGGCAGCTATGTCACAGCCTGGTACCAGCAGAAGCCATGGAGCCCTCCCCGGTACCTGGTGTACTTCCACACGGACTCAGTTAAGGACCAGGGCCCCGGGGTCCCCAGCCGCTTCTCTGGAGCCAAAGATGCCTCAGCCAATGCAGGGCTTTTGCTCTTCTCTGGGCTCCAGCCTGAGGATAAGCCTGCTTATTACTGTGTGATCTGGCACAGCAGTGCTTCTCACAGTGACACAGGGGATGGGGAAATGGGACAAAAACCTCAGATTCTCAGGCTTTTGGACCATGTTACTTTTCTATGAAAATAACTTTCATGCCCACGTACTGTGCCTGGAAGTGGCTTCTGGCTCATGAGGGCTCTCCTCCTATTTCCCAATTTTCAATCAGTGTTTCTGAAATCTCAGAAAACTAAAAAACAAACAAACAAGAACAAAATTCATGATAACACTGAAACTCCTCCAGGTGGCAGATATGTCATAAAATCAAAGTCCTGTGGTGCTGGCCTTTTCTCTTAGAGGAAAGCACTTCTGCCATTCCTAGTTTTTTCTTGAGTCAGAGGCTCAGGGATGTCCCAGCACACAGACAGTCCCTTGACAGCATGGATGTCTCTCCTTGGAGGTCAGAGCACAGGATCCCCTTTCCCTCCCTGTCACTTGTGCTCAGGGTTGACTGAGGCTCCCTGCATTTCCAGGTTGAGGCACTATGGCATGAAAAGCTGAGTGAGAGACAGGCCTGGGGGGATGTTCAGGTTCAGAGCTGGCCTGGCTCACTCCCTGGGACCTACAGCTTCAGTTGTAATTTCAGGAAGAGGGGCTTAATCATGGAGGGATTTTGGAGAATGCATCAGCAAACCTCTTTGAGGTGATTGAAAGGATGAAGGTACTGGAGGTTCCACTTTCTTGGGATAACCCAGAGCCTGCTACAGGGATGTTGAGTAATTAGATGCCACTGTTGGGACTTTCCTAGAGCTGATGCCACTCAGTACCCATGGGAACTCCTATGGGTGGGTTTTCCTGAACCCACAGGAGCAGCCTTGGTTTCTCCTCTCCTCTTGTACCCCTTTGGAGCTTTTCAACACACTTATGTTTAGGGATAGGTCTGTGGAATATCAGGGAGCAGAATCCCCCCAATATTGTATGCAGTACATCCACTCCATGAAGCTCCTGAGAGGGTCCCAGGTCCCCAGGTCACCATCTCCTGCACTGGAGAAACAGAAACAGTGATGTTTAACAAGGAAACCTCTACCAGGGTCTCCCAGGCACAGCCCTAAGCTAGTGACCTAGGTCAGCAGTGATCAGCCTTCAGGGGTTCAGTCCAGTTCTCTGGGTCTGAGTTTTGCCAAACACTCTCTTTTTCCACCTCTGTGCCTCAGCCTGAAGACGACACTGAATATGACTGTCACACAGCTCGATACACCCTGGTGCCTGCAAGAGCTCCTGTCCCATGGGGAAGGGAGATAAGGACCTGCCCTCATCTCCCCTGCCAGACCCATCACTCCCCTGTCCCTGTCAATGACCAACAACAGTTCAGGTCTTGGCTTTCTCTGTCCCCTGTGCTACTGAACCCAGAGGACCTGATGCTCTTGATGTGGTTCATCTTTATTTGTCAAGTAAAACAATTCCTCTTCTTATTGGTCTCCCAATGCAGATTGGATCAGTTTGGGAAAAAAAAAAATTGCCCTCATTCTGGGTGAGGATGATAAGATGGCAGAGTCCAGCACGTGTGACTTGGGAGACCCAAGTGGCCCTCTGCCCAGGCCCCAACTGTCCCCAGTTCCTGGCCCAGTCTGTGCTGACCATTCCTTAGCTCTGAAACTTTAGGCAATCAAGGTTTCCATCTACATCCTCAGATGACAACCTCTAGGCTCTCCTATCCCCCTACATAGAACTCTGTGATGACCAGCCTTGTAGTGCTGCATCTGCACATGTCCTGGTTTATTTCCTTAGGCATGTGTCATCTTCCTCATCACCCACCATTTAAAATACTCTTGTATTTGAGAAATTGTGTACTTTACAAATATATGACTCTTTTTTTTAAGATTAATTTTATTTATTTCTCCCCACCCCCTCATTGTTTGCACTTGCTATGCCTGTTCATCTTCCACATTTCTTTAGGAGGCACCAGAAACTGAACCCAGGACCTCTGATGTGCTCCTAATCACTTGAGCCACCTATGTTCCCTGCTTTGTTGTGTCTCTCATTATGTTTTTCTTCTTGTGTCTCTTCTTGCATCATCTTGTTGCATCATCTTGTTGTACCATCTTGCCATGCCTGCCCATCATATAAGCTCGCTGTCTCCCTTGTCCTCTTTAGGAGGCACCAGGAACCTCGGCTTCCTGCTTTGTTGTATCTCTCATTATGCTTTTCTTCTTGTATCTCTTGAGTCAGCTTGCCATGCCTGCCTGTCATGCCAGCTTGCTGTCTTCTTTAGGAGGCACCGGGACCTGAACCAGGGACCTCCCATGTGATAGGCGGGAACTCAGTCACTTGAGCCACATCTGCTTTCCTGAATATATGACTATGTTGAAGATAAATACATAATACTTTCTATGAATATGTAAAAATACAATTGAAAATTTTCATTAATATGATCAATAACGTTATATATACTTAAGACTAATCTTATAGACAGAAACCTACAGGAAAGCAATCAAGCTCAGAGTGATATATTAAAAAAAATTTTTTAACTGATGGTGTTGAATAAATGTTGTTCCTCTCCACCCTTGAAATATCCAAAATGCCCAGGGTGGGTAGAAAAGCCTGTGAAAATTCTGGTTTAATGCCTTTGATTTTGCCAGGGAAAGAGGAAGCCGGGTCAGATGAGAGCCATCATGGGGGAGGGGGTGTGGGAGGTGTGAGGAGCAACTGTGAGCTTGTCACTAGCAGAGTGGGGGTGGGAGGGGAGGAGGATGCAGGTGCTGTTGGGGGCTCCCTCTAATTCCCATTTGGTGGGTGGTCTCCTGGGGACCACTTGTCTGAGAAATCTGTATGTTACTAAAATGAAAACAATAAAAAACAGGATTGTGCTACACAAACAGGGATCCTAATGTATACCATGGGCTATAGTTACTACTACAATGATAATAATATTCTTTCAGCTATTGTAGCACATGCCCCTCGCTAATGCAAGGTGTTACTAATAAAAAGGGTATATGGGAACTCTGAATTTTCTATGTGATTTTTCTGTAAGGCAACAATTTCTCTAATAGAAACATCATGGTTCACACTCCGCACTTAGATCAGAACTACAGGAGTTAGCATAAAAGGGGTCATGTTCTCTACCAACTCCTCATACTACTTCATTACTGGGAACCAAGCAGACAACAGTAGGTGCTTAGTGAATTTTTATTTCACAAATAACTGCATTAAACCTTGAATAAATAAACAACAAATTTTCTCAAATTACAAATGGGACGTTGTGCTTCTCATACTTCCCCCACAGGGAGTGGAGGTGCCCAGGTGTCCATTCTAGTCCTTTGACTCCTCACATGTTCATCGTCCCCCATTTGTGACAACACATCTCACTGCTAATGCAGTGCAGCAGCTCATGTGAAGTCCAGCTCATGTGAAGTCCCTCTTGGTGCTTAACTTTCACATCTCCACCTAGTTAAATTCATGTCACCTACTTTTTCAAAAGAAGTGGAAATCCTTAGCACTGATGCCTGCATAGCTTCTATCTGACATCCCTAAGTTAATCAAGAGCAGTAACACCCAAGGGACCTACAAAATGAGCAACCTCAAAGTTTACATTGACCTCTTCTCTCTACCTGACCCAGAAATCCAATCTATAATGAGCCATGTTGATTGTCTCTCCTAAAAATCTTGAAAAATTTTCCTTTCCATCTGACTTTCTATTCTAATGCCTTCCTCCAAATCTTCATGGCATTTATTAATCATGGGCTCTCATGAAACTGTCCCTTGATTCATACCTGGGAGCATCAATCTCTGCCTTCGCAGTTTTTCCCATCACCCCCTTCAACCCCCACTCCTGTCTTCAGTCTGATTGACTTGACCCAAGAAACTGTATGGGGGACTTCATTTGCATGAATGGACACTCCCTTTACTCAGAGTATGAGAAGGGGATGGGAGAGATTTTGAGGAAGCTCCACCTCATCTGTGGAGCCCTTGAATACAGGACTCAGGGAAAATCTCCACCATGGGCCTCTTTGAGTTTCTCCTCACCCTCCTGGCTCACAGCACAGGTCACCGGATGTGGGTCAGGGGAGGGCCAGTGGGGGCCCTGCTTTCTCCTCTTGTCTCTTGAACCCAGAATCACCTTCTATGTATGTCCCCCATTTCCAGGGTTCTGGGCCCAGTCAGTGCTGACCCAGCTGCCCTCAATGTCTGTGGTCTGGGCCAGAGCGTCATCATCTCCTCTTCTGGAAGCAGCACCAACATTGGGGAAGGCTATTCCATGCACTGGGACTAACAGCGCCCACAAATGGCCCCCAGAATCCTTATCTATGGTAACAGCAATCAACTCTTGGGGGTCCCCAGTCAATTCTCAGGCTCCAAGTCTGGCAACTCAGACTCTCTAACCATCACTGGGCTCCAGGGTGAGGACAAGGCTGTTTATTACTGCCAGGCATATGATGAGAGCCTTGGTGCTCCCACAATGCCTCAGGGCCATGGGGAAGTGAAACAAGAGATCCCCTCTCATCTGCCAGGAGGGTGGATGCATCCGGAGCTGGCTGCTCCAGCCCTGCCTTGGCTCCTGCTTATCCTTTTCTGCTGCTTCCTTGGGCCCAGGCTAGTCCACAGCACATAATTAGGATTGAAGTCTCCTCCTCTCCCTTGTCCTCAACTTCACTTACAGTAGCACATTCCTAGACAAAGCATCTCAAAGGAAAGACAACCTCACTCCCCATCTTTATCACAGAATTCAGAATCTCTTTGTATTGAAGTTTAAGGTCTGGAGATGGCAGAGTTCAGCTGAGGTCAATTCAGACCTGCAGTTTAATAAGGAATTCGGTCACTTTCCATCTGTCCTTTCCCTGTTTCCAGGTGTTTCCCAGAGTCTCTAAACTTCCTCTGATTAGGACTCTGTATGTGTCCTTATTCTTTTTGTTCCAGCTTCTCATTTTTTAAATTAGTAACTCTCTTTATGGAGATAAAATTAACATAATAATCTGGCTGTTTTTAAAGTGTACAAATGGATATGTTTTGCAAATATCACCCCAATCAAGACAGTGAACCTACCCGCCTGCCCCCAAGTTTTCCCCATTGCCCCTTTGCAAACCCTCCTTCCCATATCCCCTAGGCATCCACTGATCTTCTTTCTGTTAATACTGTTTGGTTTGCATTATCTACAATTTATAAATAGGGTCATGCAGTATATTTATGTTTTTGCTGTTGTTGGACTTTCTGCACACATCACAATTCTTTTGAGATTGCTTCATAATACTGTTGGGTTCCATTCCAAAGTATCCAGGCTTTTTTTTGTTTTGTTTTCTTAGGCCCTAGGCACTTTTGCCTTCATGGACCCTTCAGACATTAAATATATTTTACAACCGTATTGGTATGAAGATGAATATAAGCCAGGTTAGATTCTGTTCATTTTAAGAAAGATTAATAACATTTATATTTTTTGGAACAGTTTTAGATTTGCAGAATAATTAAGCAGATAGAATATAGAGTACCCATATACCCACCCTCATCCCAGAGTTTGCATATTTTTAAAATATTTTATTAGTATTTTACATTTGTTATGATTATTACCAATATTATTGTGTTATAATGAACTAAAGTAAATATTTTGTTTATATATCCTTCATTTTTCCCTATTCCAGGATCCCATCCCAGAGACCACATTACATTTCATCTCCACGTCTCATTTAGAATCTTATTGGCTGTGACAATTGCTCAGACTTTCCTTGTTTTTGAGGACCTTCACAATTTTGCTGAGAGCTGATCTGGTCTCATGTAGGATTCCCATTAATTGGTATTTGCATGATATGTTTTTCTTTAGATTACACTGGAATTATTTTATTTTGTGTTTTGTAGGAATACCACCGAGGTAAAATGCCATTTTCATTACTTCCTATCTAGAGTCCATACAATTACCAAGGTTTAAGACTGTGTTGAACTTAATCATCTGCAAAGGTGTGCTTTCCCAGGGATTCCACTGTAATTTCCTCTATCTTTGCCCCACCCATAGTTTAATCTCTGGAGGAAAGTCACTAGGCAGATGACACACTTAAAGAGTGGGGATTCATGCTCCACTCCTTCAAGGCAGATTATCTACATAAATTACTTAAAATTCCTCTAGACAGGAGATTTGTCTATTCTCTGCATATATTTAGTTAGTATGGGCTTATGGGTATTTATTTTATAGTTTGTTTTATATTATGATACTACTTCATTGATTTATTTTATGCTTTGATTATCCCAGCTTTGGCCACTGAGAGTTCTTGAAGCGGGCATCTGTGTCCCTTTCACATACCCCATAGAGGGAACCTACCCATCCTACTGCCCTCAGTGCTGCCATCATACAGACCCATGAGCCAAAGTCTGGATGTCTTTTCAGAGTGCTAGGGAGTGTCAGAGGAGCAGGAGAACTGAGACACCCAGGCCTGTAGGGGGCGCTTTTGGACTAGTCCTGAGAGCACAGATGGTTCTAGCCTAAGCCAGCTGGGAAAATAGGAAAATACTATACTGACTTTTGCACACTTGTGCAAGCAGTGTCCTTACTGAAGTGTGAATTTCCTGCACCTACAGCCGCACCACTCCCCAAGAAGAAATGAGAGCTCTGTTCTAAGAAATGCTCTTGATGTTTACTTTATTCTCCACCCCTCATGGAGTCCTTGCCTAGTTTTGATGCCCAAGGATATACAGAGAATTCCACAGCAGGAATGAATTTGCATGAAGGGCTCACTTCCAACAATGAGGTCTTAGCAAGCAGCATGGGATATCTCAAAAGTGAGTCCATGCAACCACCATACCAAGGAACTGAGAGAGTTTACAGCTGCAAGCAAGGGAGTCCCATCAATCAGTCATATGGGATCGAAGCCTCCTCTCAATTAGAGTTGGAGTAGGCATCACCATCCCAGAATCTTCAGGATTGGGCAATAAAGTATGGACTAGAGTGGACTTACTGGTATTCTACTATAGATTTATTGGTATTCTAGCCATGGAAGAAATTATATCATTGATGTGGACACACTGGCCAGTGGAGTTGCAGGAAGAGGGGAAAAAGAGTTGTAATATGGAGGCACTTTTGGGACTTGGAATTGTCCTGAATGACATTGCAATGACAGATACGAGCCATTATATATCCTGCCATAACCTACAGAATTGAGTGGGATAGAGTGTAAACTACAATGTAAACTATAATCCATGCTTAGTGGCAATGCTCCAAAATGTGTTCATCAATTGCAATGAATGTGCCACACTAATGAAAGAATTTGTTAATGTGAGGAAATGTGGGAGGTATGGGGAGTGGGGCATATGAGAATCCCTTAAGATTTTTATGTAACATATTATGTAATCTAAGTATCTTTAGGAAAATATAAAAAATATATTTTTAAAAAGTGGTCCATGTGTCATCTTCCACAAACAATGGAATTTCCATTGGGGAAGAGGGGAACGATCATGGGACATGTTTGCACTGTCTTTACTCCTGGCATTTGTGCAGTATTAGTCAGTCATCCCATTATTCCTATCACATTCTCTTCCTATTTCCAGGATTCTGGCTAATAGTCATGTTGTGTTGACTTTGCCCTCTATGGTGTTCAGTATCTGAATTACAAAAGTCTGTGTATACGTCAGAATCAGTGAACAATATCATCTTCAATCAAAAGTCCAAGCCAGAAGACATCATGAGAGAGTTCTATCAAACATGCAACAAACTTTTCCTAAGACTTAAATAAAAAGCATTTGACTCAAACATGTTCTCTGATTCCAGCAAATGATGGCAAACAACCCAACAAGAATGGCATCATATTTCAAAAGTGTAAGAGTCTCATTTATGAACATTGATGTGAACAGTCAACTTATTAACAATTAGCACCCTTGATAGAATGGGAAAGGTAGATCAGGTAAGATTTGGGCTGAGCCCAGGACATTAATGAAAACTTTGAGGGATGCTTAACATGCAGTTTGGAGAAAAGCAGACATGAAGAGGTACTGAGCCAAATGTCAGATCCCCAGTCATGGAAAGGATCTCTGAGCTCTCAGCACCATTGTTCTGACACAAAGAAGGAAATAAAGTTGAAGTTACTCAACCTATTTCAGTGGGATCCATTGGTACCCAAGCTTAGGTGAGCAACCTGGTCCTTCAGGAACAAAAATCACCACCCACAAGAAGCTCTTCACTGGGTTAAGTGGCATCACTGAGAGCCCCTTAGTGCTGCTCTCTGTTCCTTCCTGCATTGCGATAGGATCCTGCACCCACATTCAGTTCCTATCCATCCAGTCTCCAATGACTCCCATCACCATCATGACCTTCTGCAAGCAAATAGTCATCTGACCCATGGCTCCTGGAGAATGCCTGAGACACAGGGGTCTCAGGGCTCCCTCCCTACCTCAGGGCTCCTTTGCTGGAAGCTGTGAATTCCCACCTTATACATGGTGACATCTGTAATTCACGTTCAGCCTTCTAGTTGTCATATTTTAGATTGTATTTCTTAGTAGTCTTTCATTTGCCCTTTTTGCCCATTTTATAGTGATTTATAGAAGCTGATGTTGTTAGGGTTTTGATTTTTTTTCAAATTCTAATGTTCATATAATTCATGAATTATATGATATAATTCATCATATATATGAAGTTAATCTTTTAACAAAATACTAATAAGAAATTGATCAGGTATTTTTGGACATAGTTATAGGTAGAGAAGGGAACAGAAGGGAACAGAAGCTGCAAAATATAAAAAGCAACAGTGAAAATCAGAGACTCCCACATTTCCAGTAAGAAGTATATTATTCAAAGTGCATTAGCATCTGTACCATCAAGCATTAATTTTATCATGGATAAAAATTTATATTTCATAGAACATTCATATACATTTGTTTACATGAATATGTATATATATATATATATATATTCACATACCTGCAAACACTGATCTTTCTCTTAAACCTGACATAATTATCTCACAGTGAACACTGTGAATGACAATATGCATTTGGTAACTTGCATATGCAATCCTGACGGATACATTCTCTGTTGTCTGAATATCTTTCTCAGATCCTCTTATTTGAGGCATCACTTAATTAGCTCCCATAAATATTGACTTGTTTCAAGAGGATCATTCAAAACTCTAAGTGTTAAAATCACAATATAACCTTTTTAAAGTACTTGATCGATTTTGAACATTTATTGACACTCTTAATTGGACACGTTATGAGCTACAGTGGTGCCATATATATTTTGTGGATTAGGTAAAACATGACAAATGTGTCTCCTCTCACAGATGCTTGGTTCTGGGATAAGAGATTCTAGTTCATCCTTGAGGGGTCCTCGAGATGAAATGACATTGAGGCTGGGTCCATTGCTAGCATCTAATTATATGCTGAAAATAGAGAAATTCCACCTGCATAACAAGGGAGAAATAGATGTAGATTTCAAAGAAAAGCATATGAGATATAACATGGGCCCAGGACATATCAGCTATAATTTTCACTCTTCTTTTTTTTAGAGAAGTTGAAGGTTTATGAAAAAATCATGCCAAAATTCAGAGAGCCACTGAAGGAGTCTGAGCCTATTTGGCTCTGGACCTGCCTAACCTGAAGGAGAAAGATCTCTGAATATTACAAGTAAAGAATTGGCCCAAGGAAGAGGTGAGCTTGGCCCTGGACTATTTACTGCAGGACGTTGGGAGTCTAGACATGGGGCCATTTGCACAGTTGAGGCAAGTGGATGTGGTACAGTGAGGAAGTGGTTCCTTTTCTCTTTGCCTGTCCAGGCATTGAAACACATCTGCAGACCTCATGACATTAAAACAGCAAATTTACCTTCCTGCAAATCTGAAAATATTGAGGAAGAAAATCAGGATTAAAAAAATCTATTTTGAAGATGACCAAACTGTGTAAGTCCAGTAACAAAATTCTGACAGGAAATTGTCACCCAAATATGTGTCAAAGAACAAACCTCACTTAGGGAAAGGTTGACTGATACAATAAGGAAATATGTTACACTGTGCGCTGGGAAATATTAAACTGACCAAAGGAACTAGGTTTTCAAAATCACTCAATAGAATCTATTCACTATCAAAAACAAAAGCTTTGCAAATCTTTTGGATCTTTTGCTGAATTTTGTCTTTTGACCTTTCCCTGGTGCATTTTATTCCCTGAAAATTGTCAATTCTATGTTATTCCCTTGAAGAGCCCTTACCCACCTTTCCAACCATATCTTGTGACCCTCCTCTGTGCTAGCTGACCTGATGCGCATGTGGCAACTGAGTCTTGTCAGCATCTTCTGTGGACTTTCCAACAGGAGAAGTTGTAGTTCACATACATGTTTGCAGGTCCCATAGACCTGGGATCCTTCTGGAGTGAGGAGCTGATTAGGAATCCAAAGCAGCATCTTGGAGTCACATTATCTAGAGTAGCACATCAGTGTTTGGACCCAGACATTGACCTGGTGAGAGCTCTTCTCTCAGGTCTTAGGGCCATGCTGAAGTTTTGCATGATAATCAGCAGGGGACACTGTGGGACTGCTGTGTGGTTCTTGCATGGGCACCAGGAAGGACCATTCACTCAAAGGGGCCCTGGCCTCTGGCCTGGACCCTGTGCTCAGTGATGCAGGTAGAGCAGCTGTATCCCCTCTGGCCTGGCAGTGTTCCCTGAGCAAGGACTTTTGTTTCATCTCAGCAGCTGATTCCTCCCAAGACTCTGCCCAGGGCAAACAAACCTTTATCCTCCTGGGTCTAGTGTGAGATGAGGTCCAGCATCAGGGCTCAGGGGGTCCTGGGCAGTCAGTGGATGGAAGCAAATTTGCATGATCAGCCCCTCCTCTGGCAGACTATGGGAGAGAAAATAGGACTGGGGCAGACCAACTCCACTGTGGGGCTCAGGGGCTGTGTCCACCATGGCCTGGACTCCTCTTCT
>JAQZBX010075204.1:0-14631 GCA_029593785.1 Cabassous unicinctus
AAAAAAAAAAAAGACATTGGGTGAATAACTGGAAGCAAATGTCACTGTACATACAAGAAGAGAGATCTTATAGTGATAAAAGACATAATTTAAAAAAAATTATTTTTTATTATTTCAAACTTGTTTTTCTTTATTCATTGTTTTTAAAACCATCATTATTATATCATTTTCCTATTAATTGTATTCAGTTAATTTTGCCTTCAATTTTGAAGAAGTTTTGGATCCCAGAAGGGTTACAACTATGGCAGGGAGGATCATTAGTGTGGGATGTCAGAGATGGAGGATGCATGGGAGGAGGTTCACCTGGGGCATATCTATAAGACATATGAATTTGTTCAAGTGTTCATGGGGCATTTTCACAGTAGGTGGAGATATACACAATAACCAAAGAAATATCAAATTCCCGTCCTGGAGAGGTCTGCCACATTCCCTAATGGGACAGCAAGAATCCTGAGTACAGGGGCAGTGACTACTGAAGGAGGATAGACTGCTGACAGACCTTTGACTGTGAATGACTGTACTTATGAACCTTTACTTTTGAAACTGAAACTTAGGATAGCATTATAGGGTGCTTAAGAGTTACCTCCTGAGAATCTCCTTGTTGCTCAAATATGGCCTCTTTCCAAGCCAAAACAGCATATAAATGCATTATTTTCCACTCAGTGTGGGACATGACTCCTGGGGTTGAGCCTCCCTGAAACCAAGGGATTACTACCAAGCACCAACTAGCAATGCAGCTGGGAAAAAGGGGAAGGGTAAAGACAAATGATTTTATGTGGCTAAAAGACTTCAATGTGAGTCATCATTTCAGATGTTACACTTATGCCCATCCCAGTAGGAACTCATTGACTGCCACAGTAAATATTACTTCAAATAGCAGGGCTCCTGAGGGCTCTGGAGACATCCAGACACTACAGGCAAGGCAGGCAGCTCTGGAGTGTGGCACTCTGCCAGTGGGCACTACTTTGGAATCTATGCTCCCCAGTGTGATATAGTTGGACTCTGTTGTATTTTCCCTACACAAGGCTCTGCTGTCCTCTTTTTAAAACTATATTTAGTACTAGTGTTTATAGTTGTATGTCCAAGAGACTTAAATCTTTGCATTGTCCATGTGCCAGTTGGGCCCTGAAACTCAAGAGACTTGCAACACCTACTGTCCAGTTCACTGGACTCACCCAGGACAACTAACAAGGGGATTATGACTGACAATGACCATCTGAAAGAACAGAGAGAGTCTGCAACTGCAAGCAAGACTGTCCCATCCATCTGCCCCACTGCCCCATAGGATCTAAACCCCCTTTCAATTAGAGGTGGAGTAGCCATCATCATCACAGAATCCTGAGGATTGGGGAATGGATGATGGACTAGAATAGACTTAGAGTTGTTCTACAGTAGATTGTGATCCTAGTAATGGAAGAAATTTTACCATGGATGTGGAGACAGTGGCCACTGGGGGTTCTGAGGAGATGGAAAGGGAAAAATAATTGTAATTTGGGGCATTTTTGGGACTTGGGAATTATCCTAAATGACATTGGAATGACAGATACAAGCCACTGCATATCTTGTAACTTGTAAAAATGTGCGGGAAGTAGTGTAAACTACAATGTAAAGTATAATCATCACTTAGTGGCAATGCTCCAAGATTTGTTCATTCATTATGGCAAATGTACCACACTAATGAAGAATGTTGTTGATGTGGGAAAATGTGGGAGTGCTACGTAACAGGCATATGGGAATCCCTTATATTTTTGTACATTTATGTAATCTCAGATTCTTTTTCAAAAAATTAAAAAGTATATGTAAAAAATGGGAATGAAAGTTTATAGGAACATAGTTTGTGTGTGTTATTGAAGTTGTTTTTAACAAATTGATAAATTGCTATAGATTTAGGGTGTTAAATTCTTTAAACCCCATAATAACCAAGAAAATGGCAGAGAAGTATGGAATAAATTTAATAATGAGCAATCTAAAGGGATCATTATGACAGATCACCTAAATGTAAAAGTATACAGTAATGGAAGATCTGAGAGCATAGATGGTGAAAGGTTTAGAAAAAAAAAAATGAAAAATTAACTCTTGCATTATCAGTAGCTATTTAAATGAAACTGACTTAAACTTTTCAGTCAAAAGCAGAGCATGGCAGAATGTATAATAAAGTATATATGTATGGTTTTCAAGTGTAGATATGCATGTGTATGTGTATGTGTGTGTGTCTGCTCTTCACAAGAGACCCTGCTTAAATACAAGAAAACCAAAAGGTTGAAAGTGAAAGGCAGAAAAAATATACCACACAAATATTAACCAAAATTGAATAGGGATGGTTAAATCATTATAAGTCAAAATAGCCTTAAAGTGAAATGTTGCTAAAAAGAACATGGAAGGACATTAATATTGAAAATGATGTCAATTAATCAAGAAGATATAATGATTATTAAAACATGTGCACATAATACCAGAGCCCAAAAATATATGAAGCAAACATTGACAGACTTAAAGGGAAAATAGATGGGTTATACATTAATAATAGGAGACTGGTATAAACCACTTTCAATAATGGTTAGAATATCCTGACAAAAGACCAATAAGGAAATAAAGGAGCTAAACAATACTTTGAAACAATTAAACTAACTGACATAAATATCACAATTCATTTAAAAACAGAGCACACATTCCTCACAAGTGCATATGAATTATTCTTGACAGACCACATGTTAAGACACAAAAAGTGTCTCAATAAAGTTGAAAGAGTAAAACTACTCAAATTATCTTCTCCAAACACAACAGTATGAAATCGTAAATCAACAATAGAGATTGGAAATACAAAGATATGTGGAATTTCAACAATTCACTCTTAAACAAAGAATGAATTTAAGAAGAAATCACCAGGTAAATTAAGAAACATATTGAGATAAAAAAATAAAAACACAACATATCAAAACTCATGAAATACTGGAAATGCAGTATTCACAGGGAATTTTGTAGGTCTAATTGTTTACATTTAACAAGCACTATACTAAGACAGTCATCTTGAGCATGTCTTCCCCAATCATGCCCTGAGGCAGAAATAACTTATGCCTAGCTAAAGCAAGGTAAGAGACAATCAAATCAAGGAGTACTGATCCAATGCATTACCTACTTCAACATATACAATAAAGCACACTGGATGAGGGAGAACTTATTCCATAGGGAGTAGATGGGGCATACCTATAAATGCAGGAATTCCTAAGGCCATGACCACATACTCGGGAAAAGATTCAGCCTCAGAAAAGACTGAGAGGAGCCTATGTTTCCACTCTGTGCTTCTTTATTAGGAAGGAGCACTAAAGTCTGAAGGAGAGCAGAAATCAACAGAGAGCTGATTTGCAAAGAGTGTGTAAAGGTGGTATTTGCTTTGGTTTGATTATTTTTATTAGCATCTGGAACTCAAGTAAATCTCTGTCATATCACTTCTTGGATACAAAATTAAGGAACAGACAGCTCAGAGACTAAATCCAAGAGTTAACCCATGAAAATATTAAAATGCACATCGTGCAACAAAAGATTACAAGACAAACAAGAATTTCTAGCTCATCTCAAGGAACAAGATAAAATTTCAGAAACTGTCCATCAAGAATATCAGAATTTGGATATACTAGCCAAAGCTTGAAAGAAAAAATAAAATGATCTTCTACATACTGATAGAGCTAATTGAAAACATAGAGAAATAACCAAAGAATATCAGGAAAATGAAAATTGAACACAATGAGAATTTTTAGAGAGAGAATATTTAATAAGAAAACAAACAACAAGAAAGGAGTTGAAGACCACAATAACTGAAATTAAAAATTCCCTAGATGGTTTCATCAATAGATTAGAGCTGACAGAAAAATCAATGGACTTAAAAGATAAGACAACTGAAAATTTTCAAGCTGATGAGAAGAAAGTAAAAAGAATGATAACTTGAACAGACCCTAGCAGACATATGGAGAACCACCAAGATTTGATTATAGAGATCATGGGTGTCCCTGGAGAAGAAAGAAAGGAGCAGAAGGAATATTTGAAGGAATAATGGCAGAAAACTTCCCAATTATAACAAAGAAAGTGAATATACACATTGAAGAAGACCAACAAACTACAAACAGGATAAACTCTAAGAGAACAACACTCAGACACATGGTAATTGTGATGGTTAGTTAATGTGTCAACTCAGGTAATGATGCCCAGTTGTCGGGTCATGCAAGCACTGGGATTACTGTTATACAAGGGAATTTCATGGGCTTTAATCATCAGTGAGTTGATTGCATAAATGGTTGGTTACATCAACAATCAACTAATGAGACTGCATCAGCATAGTGTGACATCTCATCCAATCAGCTGAAGTCCTTAAAAGGGAAAGTGATTTCAGCATTCAGAGAGAGAGAATTCCCATCTCTACTTCAGACAGCCATTGTCTCCTGGGAACTCATTAAGGACCTTCACTAAAGTCCCTTGTTTGCAGCTTTTCCTGAGGAATTTCAACTTGTGCATCCCCATGTTCATGTGAGAAAATTTTATAAAATCTTATACTATTTACAGATATCTCCTGTCAGTTCTGTTTCCCTAGAGAACCATAACTAATAAAGCAGTCAAAACTGTTGAAAGCAAAGGACAGGACAGAGTTCTGAAGCAGCAAGGTAAAAATCAATGTTTTATATACAAGGGATTCCCAATAAGATTAAGATCCAATTTCTCATCAGAAACCTTGGAAGAAGGCAGTGGGATGAAATATTTAAATTGCTGAAAGAAAATAAATGCCCGCCATGTATTTTATATTTTGTGAGACAGTCTTCAAAAAATAAAGATGGGATTAATATCCCAAGATAATCTAAAGCTGTGGCAGTGTGCCATTACTAGATTTGAACTACAGTGAAAGCTAAAAGGCATTAGTGAGAATAAAAGGAAAGGTCACTTACCAGTGGATCAAAGAGGCATAAAGAAATAAAGTGCTGTATATTGCCCAAGAGCTACCTCCTGAAAGCCTCCTTGTTTCTCAAGTGTAGCCTGTCTCATAGTGAAAATCACCACATAAATACTTTATCTTCCACTTGGTATGGAACATGACTCCCAGTGATAAGACTCCCAGACACCAAGGGATTATTACCAAGTACCAACTAGTGATGAATCTGGAAAAAGACCTTGACCAAAAGGGGAAAATAGTGAATAAAAATGAGTTTTTATGGTTAAGAGAGTTCAAAGTGAATCAGAAGTTTTTTCCAGAGGTTATGCTTATATACATCTCAGCAAGATCTCATTGACTGATACAGTAAAGAGTGCCACAAACAGTGGGGCTCCTGAGAGCTCTGGATACATCTAGCTACTTTAAGGATGACAGACAATCTCAGGAATCGGCACCTTGTCAATGGGCCTTATTTTGGAATATATGCTACCCAGTGTAACAAAGTTATATGCATTTATAATTTCTCTACACATGGCTCTTCTGCCTCTTTTATTTGAACCTACTATTGGCATTATACTTGTCAAATATATGTCCTAGAGACTTAAATCTTTGGTCAGTTTGGTCTTTATGCCAGTTGAACCCTGAATCTCAGCAGAGTCACATCTACTATCCAGTTCATCAGACTCACCCAGGACAACTAACAAAAGAATGGTTTTGGACAACACCCACCCCAGGAAGTGGAGAGTGTCTGTAACTGCAAGTAATACAGCTCCATCCGATTGCTCCATAAGATCTAATACACCTCTCAATTAGAGGCAGGATGGGCATCATCACCCCAAAATCCTCAAGATTGAGGAATGAACAAACAAGGGGGAAAGAAACTATGGAATAAAGTAGACTCATTATTACTCTAGCAGTGAAGAACTTTTATCATTGATATAAAGGCAGTGGCTCCCAGAGATTCTGAGGGGAGGGAAAGGGAAGAAAAGGTTAACATGGGGGCATTTTGGGGACATTGGAATTGCCTTGCATCACACTGCAATAATGGATACAGGCCATTATACATTTTGTCAAAAGCTATAAAATTGTGCAGGGCAAATGTAAATTATAATGTAAACTGTAGTACTTGGTTAGTACAATGCTTCAATATGTGTTCATCAATTGTAACAAATGTACCACACTAATGAAAGTTGTTGTATATGTGGGAAAGTGTGGGAGGGGGAGGGGAAGGGTATGTGGGAGTCCCCTATATTTTTTATGTAATCTAAAGCTTCTTTTAAAAAAAGTAAAATAAAATATAAGTACAACACACACAAATATAGTACAATTAGAAAAATGTGTTATCATCAATTATAACAAATATTCCACAACAATGCAAGTTGTTGTTGGTGGAGTGGTTTATACGAATCTTATATTTAATGAATGATTGTTCTGTAAGCCCACAATTTCTCTTATAAAGAAAAAAAAGAAATAAAGTTCGCTTGTAAGGAAACCATATTAGTAATTGCATACATCAATGATATTCTATTTTATTTTTGGTAACTACACTTTTCACTTCCTAAAATTTCAAAAGTTCAAATGCATAAAAAAGAAAGTTAAATCCAGGGTTCTGGATGTACAATAAATATATAATTTAACAAGAACCACAAAAATTGGTTGTCAGGAGGTTAGGAATAGTGTATAACCTACAGAATTTAAATTGGAAAAATAAAACATGATTGTTACAGACTTGAGATAATAAATTTAATACCCAAAATTATTTTAAAATTATCTGAAAAGTACATACAAATGGTAATGAGAAGAGACTCAACATTGTACATTATACAAAGTCAAATAAACATAAAAGTAAGCATTAGCAAAAGAATTGAGAATAAAAGAAGGTATGACTTAAGACAAACAAATAACAAAATGAGGGGCAAAAAATTCCTGCATTATCAGTATTCCCTTCATTGTAAATGATTTAAACTCTCCATTCAAATGTAGAGCATAGCAGAATGGATAAAAAAATCATAACTGAAACAAATAGTCTTTATAGAACATTCATCTTAATTCAAAACACAAGTAAGTTGAAAGTGAAAAGGTTGGAAAAATATTCTATGCAAACAGTACCTAAAAGAGAGCTGGAGTACCTATATTAACATCAGGTAATATAGACTTTAAGTAAAAAATCATTTGCAGGACAAAGAAGAAGAATATATATATATAAAGAGTCAATTGAACAAGAAAGTATAGCAGGTATAAATATAAGATTCTGTGACAGTTTGAGACTGTATATATCACAGAAAATCATGTTCTTGAACCTGGTTCGTTTCTGAAGGTATGACTCTATTGTAGATAGTACTGTTTGATTAAAGTACTTAAGTAAGGTGTGACCTGGGTTGAATTTTAGTCTTCTAACAAGAATCCTTTATAAATAGATGAGTAGACAGATAACAAAAAGCCTGCAAATGCAAAGAGAAACCCACAAAGCCTCAGAGAGAGGGTCCTGGAGGTCAGAGGCTGGAATCAGCAAAGTGCAGAGGCACGGAGAGAGGAACCCACTGAATTTCAGAGAGAAATTCATAGATGGAGCTGAAAGCATGAACACTTGAGGAGAAGGAAGGGAAAACAGATGATGCCATTGTGCCCTCCATATAACAGGAGTTCAGGATCAGCAGCCAATTTTTAGGGAGGAAGCATTGCCTGATGCCTTGATTTGGACATTTTTCTCAGTCTCAGAACTGTAAGGGTATAAGTTAACATATCCCTACTATAAAAGCCAACCCATTTCTGTTATATTGTCTTGGCAGTCTTTAACACACTAAAACAAACCTAACAAAATATATGAAGCAAATACTGAAAAATTTGAAGGGAGACTTACAATAACGGTATGAGACTTTAATACAACACATTCAATAATGGATAAAACATCTCCACAGAATGTCAGTAAAGAAATAGAACACTTGAATGATATAAAGCAACACTTGAATGATATAAAGTCCAAACAGATATGATTTGAACAATTCAACCAACAACAGCAGAATATGCTACTCTACTGCACATGGTCATTATCCAGGATAGGCCAAAAGTTTCAATGAACTAAAATTATTGAAATTATACAATTATCTTCTACAACCACAAAGGAATGAAGCTAGGAATCAAAAATAAAATGGCTTTAGAAAATTCAAAATATGTGAAAATAAACCACATATTCTTAAAAAATTGAATAGTACAAAGAAGAAATCACAAAGGGAATAGGTACAGCTTAAGGTCAATGAAAAAGAAAACACAACATAGCAAACCTTTGGGATGCATCAAAGACATCCAAAAAATTGAAGAAGGTACATTCCCTAAATCATTCTGAGACCAAAACCCTAATACCAAAGCCAGATAATATATTATACCACAAGAAAAGAAAATTACAGACCAATATCTCTATTGCTATAGATGTAAAAACCTTCAACTAGCAAACAGAACAAAACAGCACAAAGAATTATACACTGTGATCAATTGGTATTCTATCCCAGGTATTCAAGAGTCTTCAACATAAGAAAATCTATTAATTTAATACACTAAATTATGAGAAATCATGAAACAATATGATTAGCTCAATTGATGCTGAAAAGGAATTTGATAAAATCCATATCAACCCTTTTTGATAAAACACTTAGAAAACTAGGAACAGAAGGAAACTTCCTCAACAGGATAAAATGCATGTAAGAAAAACCACAGCTAATGTCATATTCAATGGTGTAAGGCTCCCCATTATGTCAGGTTCAAGACAAGGATGTCACCACTGTTAGTCAATGCTATGTTAGAAGTTCTAGCCAGGGAACTTATGCATGAAATAGGAATAAAAGTTATCCAAATTGGAAAAGAAGTAAAACTTTCCTTATTTGCAGATGACATGATCCAATACAGAGAAAATCATGGAAATTTCACAACAAAACTCTAAGATCAAAAAAATGGATTGATCAAAGGGGCATGGTAAAAAATCAACACTAATAATCAGTGATGATTATACACACTAATAAAGAATAATCTGGACAGAAAAGCAAGAACAATATTCCATTTACTATAACAACAGAAAGAATCAATTCTCTCTGAACAAATTTAACAAAAGATGTAAATGAGTTGGACACAACCCACTAAAAACATTGCTTAAAGAAATTGAATTAAACCTAATAATATAAACAGGACATCACTCTTCATAGATTGGAATAACAAGTATTGTTAAGATGTTATTTCTATCCAAAGCAATTTACAGACTCAATCAAAATTCAGCCTTCTTTTTAGCTTTGGAAAAGCCAATCATCAAATTTATTAGGGCAATGAAATCAAAACCACAGTGAGATACGACTTCACTCACACCCATAAACATAGTTATTATTTTTAAAATGGAAAATATTAGGTCCTGGCAAGGATGCTGAGAAATAGGAAACCTCAAACTTTGAAGGTGAGAATGTAAAATGGCACAGCCACCATGCAAAACAGTTTAAAAGTTCCTCAAAAAGTTAAACATAGAACTACCATTATAACCTGGAAATCCCACTTCTAGGTATGTACTAAAGAGAATTAAAAACAAGGACTCAGACAGACATTTGTACACTAACGTTCATAGCAGCATTATGAAGACAATAGCCAAATGATGGATGCATGTAAATGCCCATTACTAGGAGAATGATAAATAAAATGCTATATATATATACACAATGAAATATTATTCAACCTTACACAAAGTATGAATTTCTGATATATACCACTACATTGATTAACCCTGAAGATATCATGTTGAATGAATTAAGTCAGACATGAAAAAATAACTGAGAAGTGATTCTACTTATATGAAATAGCTAGAATATGAAAACTCATAGGGACAGAAAGTAGAGTATAGGTTACCAGGATGGGGATATGTGGGGTATGAGGAGATAATGCATAATGGGTTTTTAGTTTATGTTTGGGGTGATAGTAAATTTCTGGTAATGAATGGTGATGAGGGTAGCACAATATTTGTAAATTTGATTATTCCCACTGAAATGTAAGTTTTTGATTGGTTGAGATGGGAAAGTTTATATTACATATATGTTTCCACCATTAAAATGAAAGAACATCTAAAGAGTAAGTGACAATTAAATGCAAACATGATCCTACATGGGTTCTAACAATGGAGAAAAGACTCCAAAGGATATTAGTGAAACAACTGGAATACACTCTAAGCTTTATATCAATATTAGATTTCTTCAACTTCCTAACTACTTAAGGTGATTATATAAGTGGATAGCCTTGTGTTTTTTAATCAATTTTATTGATACATATTAATAAAGCATACAATTCCTCAAAAGGAGTACAATCAATGGTATTTGCTACAATCACATAGTTGTGCCTTCATCACTACAATCATTATTAGAGTGCTTTCATTATTTCAATAAAAATAAGAAGAAGAAACAAAGAAAGAAATGAGAAAATTCCTCACCTCCCAATCCCTCTATACTCCTCCCACTGCACATAGCTGCTGTTTCTGGCTATTCTATCCAAAGTGTATAATCAATGGCTTTTAGTATAATCACAATGTTGTACATTCGTCTTCTTAAAAATTCTAGACAACTTCATTAATCCAAAAAGAAAGACTCCAAATCCCTTAGCATTCCTTCCTCAGACCTACATAACAACTAATCTTTCATCTTTATTTATATTTGCATTTTATATAAACGGAATCATACAATATGTAGTACTCTGAATTTGGTCTCCTTCACTTAGAATAATGTTATTTTTTGTCTGATATTAACATTGTATAGTATTAACTTACATTTGTTCAGCTTCAAGGAAAAATGGCTTTCTATATGCAATTTTATCCATATTCATATTTCACATAATATATTTGTATTTCACATAATATATTTAGTCCATAATAAGGCAATCATACAGTATTTTTCCTTTTGTGTCTGGATTGCTTCACTCAGCATAATGCCCTCCAGCTTCATCCATGTTGCCATATGTTTCATGACTTCATTTCTTCTTACCGTTGCATAATATTCTATCATGCGTATACTCCACAATTTGTTTATCCATTCGTCAGTTGATGCACAACCTGGGTTGTTTCCAAGTTTTGGCTATCGTGAATAATGCTGCTATGAATAGCAGTGTGCAGAAATCCATTCTTGTGACTGATCTCAGTTCTTTTGGGTTTATACCTAGCAATGGTTTTGCCGTGTCCCATGGCAAGTCTATATTCAACTTCGTTAGGAATTGCAAACAGTTCTCCCTAGTGACTGTACCATTCTACATTCCCACAAACTATGGATAAGCATTCCTCTCTCTCCACATCCTCTATAACATTTACAGTTTTCTGACTTTAATAGCGGCCAATCTAATAGGTGTGAAATGATATCTCATTGTAATTGACTTGCATTTAATTTGATTTGCATTTCCCTAATTGCTAGTGATGTTGAAAATTTTTTCATGGATTTCTGCATCATTTGAATTTCTTCTTTGGACAGTTGTCTTTTCAAGTCTTTTGCCTATTTTTAATTCAGATACTTTGTCTTTTTATTGGTGAGTTGTATGATCTTCTTACATATCATGGATATTAAACTCTTATCAGATATGTGATTGTCAAATATTTCTCCCTTTGAGTTGGCAGCCTTTTCACCCTTTTGACAAAGTACTTTGAGGTGCAAAAGTGTTGAATTTTGAGGAGGCCCCATTTATCTTTTTCTTTTGTTGCTTGTGCTTTGGGAGTAAAGTTTAAGAAACTACCACCTACCATAAGATCTTTATGTTTTCTGACATTTTCTTCTGAGAGTTTTATAGTTGCTTTTATATTTATGTCCTTGATCCATTTTGAGTTAATTTTTGTATAAGGTGTCAGATAGGAGTCTTCTTTCTTTCTTTTAGATATGGGCATCCAGTCTCCCAGAACCATTTGTTGAATAGACTGTTCTGGCCCAGTTGGGTGGGCTTAACAGCCTTGTCAAAAATCGCTTCACTGTAGATGTGAGGGTCAATTTCTGAGTTCTCGATTTGGTACCATTGGTCAATCTTTCTGTTGTTATGCCAGTACCATGCTGTTTTTACCACTGTAGCTAAGTAATATGCTTTAAAGTCAGGAAGTGAGAGTCCTCCAACTTCATTCTTGTTTTTAAAGATTTTTTTTTGCTATTCATCATCACTTACCCTTCCAAATAAATTTGATTATTGGCTTTTTGATTTCTGAAAAAAAGGCTGTTAGGATTTTTATTGGGATTGGAATGAATCTGTAAATCAGTTTGGGTAGAATTGAGATTTAATGATATTTAGTCTTCCAATCCCTGAACATAGAATGCCTTTCCATTTATTTAAATCTTCTTCAGTTTCTTTTAGCAATGTTTTGTAGTTTTCTGAACAGAGGTCCTTTATGTCTTTGGTTAAATTTATTCCTAAATTTTTTTTTTTTTAGTCATTTTTATAAGTGGATTTTTTTCTGATTTCCTCCTCAGATGGCACTTCAGTAGTGTATGGAAACCCTATTGATTTTGGCATATTAGCCTTGCATCCCACCACTTTGCTGAACTCATTTATTAAGTCTAGTAGCTTAGTTTGGATTTTTCATGATTTTCTAGATGTAGGATTATGTCATCAGCAAATAGTGAATGTTTCACATCTTCCTTTCCTATTTGGGTGCCTTTTATTTCTTTCTCTAGCCTAATTGCTCTAGCTAGAAATTCTAGCACAATATTGAAAAGTAATCGTGATATTATTGTCTTGTTCCTAATCTTAGTGGGAAAGCTTTCAGTCTTTCACCATTGAGTACAATGCTAGCTATAGGTTTTTGATATATGCAGTTTACCATACTGAGAAAGCTTCCTTCTGTTCCTCTCTTTTGGAGAGTTTTTATCAAGAAAGGGTGCTCTATTTTATGAAATGCCTTTTCTGCATCAGTCTAGAGGTTCATGTGATTTTTTTTTCAATTTATCCATGTGGTTTATTATGCTAATTGATTTTCTTTTGTTGAACCACCCTAGCATACCTGGGATAAAACCCACTTAATAACGGTGTATAATTCTTTTAATGTGCTTTTCAATTCTGTTTGCAAGTATTTTGTTAAGGATTTTTGCATCTATATTTATTAGAGATATTGGTTTGTAATTTTCTTTTTGGTAGTATCTTTATCAGGTTTTGGTATTACTATGATGGCTTCATAGAATGAGCTTGGTAGCATTCTTTTTTGTTCAATGTTTTTTGGAAGAACTTGAGCAACATTAGTATTAGTTCATCTTCGAATGATTGGTAGAGTTCATCTGATCATGGGCTTTTCATCTTTGGGAGATTTTTGATAACTGTTTCAATCTCCTCACTTGTGATTGGTTTCTTGAGGTCTTCTATTTCTTCTAAAGTCAGTGTAGGTGGTTCATGTGTTTTCAAGAATTTGGCTATCTCATCTACATTTTCTAGTTATTATGGCATACAGATGTTCATAGTATCCTCTTATGATCTCTCTTATTACTATGGGGTCAGTGATAATGTCTCCCATCTCATTTCTGATTTTATTTATTTGCATCTTCTCTCTATTTATCTTTGTCAGTTTAGCTAAGGGTTTGCCAATTTTGTTGATCTCAAAGAACCAACTTTTATTTTTGTAGTTTCTCTCTGTTGTTTTTTTCTAGATTTCATTGATTTCTGTTCTGATCTTTATTCTTTCTTTCTTTCAGATTGGTTTGGGATTAGTTTGCTGTTCTTTTTCTAGTTCTTCCAGGTGTTCAGATAGATCTACAATATTACCTTTCTTCTTTTTTAATGTAATCATTGAAGGCTCTCACCTTCCCTCTCATCACTGCCTTTATAGTGTCCCACAGGTTTTGATATATTGTGTTCTCATTTTCATTCAACTCAAGATATTTGCTGAATTCTCTTGCAATTTCTTCTTTGACCCACTGGTTGTTTAAGAGTGCATTGTTTAATCTCCATATATTCATGAATTTTCCCTTTTTCTGTCCATTATTGATTTCCAGTTTCATTCCATCATGATCAGAGAATGTTTCGTATAATTTCAATCATTAAAATTTATTGAGACTTGTCTTGTGACCCAACATATGGTCTGTCCTTGAGAAGGATCCGTGAGCACTTGAAATGAATGTATATCCTGCTGTTTTGGAGTGCAATGCTCTATAGATGTCTGTTAGGTCTAGTTCATTTATTATATTATTAAAGTTCTCTGTTTATCCTCTGTCCAGATGTTCTATCCAATACTGAGAGTCATGTACTGAAGTCTCCAATAATTATTGTAGAGACATCTATTCCTCCCTTCAGCTTTGCCATTGTGTGCCTCATATATCTTGAGGCACTTAGGTTAGGTTCATAAGTATTTAGAATAGTTATTTCTTCTTGTTAACTTACCTCTTTTATTAATATATAATGACCTTCTTCATCCCTTATAACAGTTTTGCATTTAAAATCTACTTTGCCTGATAATAGTATTGCTACTCCAGCTCTTATTTGGTTACTATTTCCATGGAATATCTTTTTCCAACCTTTCACTTTTAGCCCAATTGTCTCCTTAAATCTGAGGTGAGTCTCGTGTAGACAACATATAGATGGGTCATATTTTTTAATCCATTCTATCAGTCTGTGTCTTTTGATTGGGGAGTTCAAGCAATTAATATTCAACGTTATAACTGTAAAGGCATTATTTACTTCATTCATTTTGACCTTTGGCTTTCAATTGTCATATACTATAGTCTTTTTTTTTTTACCCTTTCTAA
>JAQZBX010075205.1:0-14629 GCA_029593785.1 Cabassous unicinctus
CAAAGAGCCCTCTGCTTTTTTTCACTCCATAGCTGCAAAGCCCAGAGAAACCTGAATTCTTTCTTTGCCATCGTGATGGGTCTCAACACTGCTTCCGTCAGCCGGCTGGCGCAGACCTGGGAGGTGAGCCATGGGGTTCCAGGAGCTTGGTGGTGGTGGTGGTGGGGAACCTGAAAGGAGACTGTTTCAGTGAAAAGCCAAAGAAATATGTCAAGTCTCAAGTCGGTAGGGACTCTTGATAAAGTGGTCTTTAAAATGGTTCTTAATATATATGAAAAAGATAACATTTTTAAAAATGCACTCAGCTACAATTTAGTCTTCATCTTCTCTGCCCCTGTGATCGTGTGTTTACAATTCCATTCTGGTCCTTTCCCATCTGACCTGCATCGTGATACATTCAGAAGTAGATTTGCTGTGATGCCAATGCATTGAAGCTTCAGCGCTTCTCACTTGCACAGGCCTCTGGGAATATGTGCACTTGGATGACATGTATCTTTGTAAAATTTGCAAATGCAAGGTGATTTTGTATTCTTTTTCCTTTAAGAGGGCTCACAGAATGTTAGAACTTTCAGTCCTCCCAAATCCTGGATTGGCCTCTGTAAGTGCTGTGTTCTGAAAGCTGGTTGGGTGATAAGAGGCAGAGGCACTCTCAAGATAGCACAAGTACTGAAAGATGGACTCTGAGGGTACATGTGGCAGGACTGAAGCTGGAGAGTCCCCAGACTTAGCCAGACACAGAAGCAGCACGTGCTGCCTCTCCCGTGGCCTCGTCACCTTCTTTGGGCTTTCGATTCCTTCTTTCTCCTTTTCGCTCCTGTCTGGCTCTCTCACTCTGTGTGCCATTTCTCTCCCTCCACGTTTCTCGTTAATCACGGGATTTCTCCCTCACTGCTCCAGCCTGCCTATGGCTCACTGTGGTCTTATTTGCCCCTCTTAACCCTACATTATGTCCTCTTCCTGTCACTAGCTGCTCCATTCTCTCCATGACTCCCAATTTCTACGAGAGAGAAGCTGATAGCACAACTTTTTTTTTCTTACATTAGATCTCATTATAGGACTCTGGACCACCCATGGACTCGCTTTCTTTGAGTCAGGGAGGTTCCGTGATGGAATGCCCTGTGCCAACCCAAGGGTCAGGGTCAGTGCTCCTTCAAGGAGTTCAAAAGGAAAGAAATGAAAGCCCTGCCTCCTCTGGTGAGGCAAGCAGGACGTGCACACACACATCAGGAGATTAAAGCAGATGGGCAACAAGTACCAAAGCCAATCAGAACGGGAAGAAAGCAAATGGCTTGCAAGGGCCTGTAGAAAGTGGAATTTGAACTAAACCTTGAAAGAAGCTTTGACTTGCAAAATTGGGAGAAAGAATTCAGTCAAATTCAAACAGCATGCATTTAATGTGTATCTTGACTGCCTACTACATGCAGAACACTGCATCAGTGCCATGGCTGGCAGTAAGTGGGCCCGGAGGTTAAAGCAAAGGATGCATGCTCTGAAGGAGATCGTGAACCAAGTCCTGGTGCACCAAGGAGGAGGAAGTGGAGGGACCCATTCTGCCACTGGGTAGCTGAGGAAGACTGAGAGAAACCCTGAATTGGCAGAGCCTCAGAGTTTGAGTTGGGGGTGGTTTTGTTTGTAAAGGGCCAGATAGAAAATATTTTAGGCTGTGCAGGCCATGTGGTCTCTGTCTCAGCTACTCAACTCTGCCATTAGAGTACAAGAGCAGCCAAAGACAATATGCAAAAGAATGAGCATGGCCAGGTTCCAATGAAACTGTATTTACAAAAGTGGGCTGTAGGCCAGATTTGGCCCATGGCTGACCTCTGGAATAGATCATTTTGGCTTTGGGCACGTTGAGTTTGAGATGCCACTGGGACATTCACACAGGACATCCAACAGATTGTGAGACACACAACATGTAAGAAAGATTGGACTCAGTTGCAAATGCCTGCATCTCATCTTTTCTTGTTTGATTTGCCCTCCATTCACTGATATGTGTGTGAATGTGTATGTGCATGGCATTAGTTTCTAAACAGATTAAACTACCTGTTTGCTGTTACTATCAAATGAGAAATCCATTTCTAAATAATTTAAACATCTCATTATTATGGGTTTTTCCTCATTATTTTGTTTCCTTTTAGAAACAGAAAATCCCCCAAGTATTTTCTTGAACATCATTAGTGTTATCAGCTGGAATTTGTTAAGCATTTACGAAGCACCATACACTGTTCCTGCGTTATCACCATATCCTCAGATGAGGAAACTGGGATCAGAGAGCACCAGCTCACCCCAAACCACACACCTAGAAGGGATCAGAATTGGAATCCAAACTCAGACTGACTTCAAGTCTGCTTTTTACCACAAGCGATTACCAAGTCAGCGTGGAAGGCATCTGGTTTTCCCCTCAGCCACACTAAAGGCAGCTGACATTTTTATTTCATACTCAACAAAACTACTAAGAAAAAGAGAACAGATGTCAAAGATAGAACATGAAACTGAAATCTAAGTTGTTTTTATTAAATAATCACCGGCGTGTGGAATGTCTAATCAGCTAGATTTCTGAAACGTGTGGCTATTACTTTAAAGTGATTTTAGCAACATTCCCAAGAACTGTCACATTAAGAGAATGATGGAAATTGAATAATGAGAAGCAATCAGGGTAGAACCACATGAAAGAGGTATTTCTCTTCAGAAATGTGGCGTGTGAAAGCACAACTTAATGGAAACACCTCTCTGTGTCTCTCAAAATAACTGACTTCAGTGACCTTTTCTGTTTGTTTTTGTTTTGTTTTTAGAAAATCCCTGGGAAGTTTAAGAAACTTTTCTCTGAACTTGAAAGTTTAACAGTAAGTAGTTGGGCCAAGGGGACTTATTCTTCAAATTAATTGCTGGTGTCTGATTTCTTTCTAGATTTCAGTGGTCTGTGTTTGTGCTCTACAGTGTCATGTAGCTTAGACGATGGATATGAAAAAAATAGCTTCTTATGGAGAGGACCAAATTGACAGTTAGTGAATTCTTCCTCTCCAGGTAAAAAGGTCATGAGAATAGAGATTCCTTTTGGTGTGATTTTTCATAAGGCAGGTTTTTAAGTTTAGACCCTTTCAAAGCCAATGAGATTAAGCAGTATAAATTTAGTGTGCAAATTAGTGTCTTATGCATTATTCTTTTCTGCTTTTTACCATTTCTTAGGTTTAGACACAGCATTTATAGTTTCTTTTCAGAACATAATCAAACAGTGTTTTTTTATTTTCCCTAAATAGTCTATGCATTATGAAGGTAGTTTTTCTTTGCATTGTATCTAACAAAAGACTTTGAGGTTACCTCATGATAAAAATTATGCAGAGGAAACTGTAGTTAAAGAACCTATTTGAGGAAAATAATAGGGCAATCAAAAGGTGTCTCTCTTTTGTAGTCATTTCCCATTATTGTAAACTAATAACTTGAGTTTCATTCATTGCCTGGATTTCCTGCCCTAATTTAGTGAGTTTATTCTCCTAGGAAACCTTTATCTACTTCATTTTTAGGAAGAACTTCTTTATATCTAAATCATGTTGAAATTGTATAGCAAAAATAGATTTAGAATTGTTTCTTATACCATATTGATTTTTCTCTTTCTTTGTAACCTGCTTGGTACGGAAGGATCCTTCCCTGAATCACAAAGCCTACAGAGATGCATTCAAAAAGATGAAGCCACCAAAAATCCCTTTCATGCCTTTATTGCTTAAAGGTAATGATTTTCTATCTTTTATGCTATGTAATTCCTTCTTCCAGAAATTTATCACTCTAACTATAGAGGGCAAAAAAGGGACTTTCATTTTATTTCTTTACAGTAATTTTGACATTTCGTACCTAATTGTGTTTGCTTGTGTTTTTGGTTTTGTTTTCTTTTAATACTCAACTATTTCTGAGATACCTAAAAAAAAAATTAATTTTGCTTGAGAAGACATCAAAGAATTTTCACTTGACCCACAAAACATTGCACTGGATTCTTTTGTGCTTTTATTTTTTTGTGCTTCAGAGTGCTCGATTATTTCCTTTGACTCTACAATTCACTTAATTCACCCAGGAATAAGGCTGCATAAAGAACCCAGACGGTGCTCAATCACACTGTATGTTTGCAGTCTAAATTACAGAGACCCAGCCCACAACTTGTCTGAGAAATATCTTTGGTCAACACAAGCAATAGAGTATATGAAAATTATTGGTAGATGATGTACTTTCTTCTTTCCAGGAGTGGAATCTAGTTAGGAAAGTATCTGATAGCTCCAAGTTAGTCCACTGGCCGCTCTTCTGTAAATCAACAAATAACTCATCATGGCGTGTTAGTTAAATTTACTAATGAGATCTCAGTGGCCTCTCTTTTAAACCAAAGGGATCAATGAAAGGGAAATTCTTTTGAATCTGGCCTGCACTACTGACACTCAGTTGTCCTTCCTTATGTGCTTTTCAGAGAAAAGGGGTTTGGCCATTTTTCTTGGCTGTATTTTATTTCTTCAAAGGATTTTGTAAGAATACTCTTCCATTCAGTCTTTGCCCTTCAGAGGCCTCTAACTTCTATTGTATCAGGCCCCAGAGGCTGAACTTTACGTGTGATTCTGGAAGTGAGTTGCCTGGAAACTGGGTTGTTGGATGGCTTGGCCACCCCTCAGCTCTACCCTGGCATTTCCCATCAACAATAAAGATGTGTTTCCCTCTCCTCCAGCTTCTCCCAAGAACAGCCTGAGCTTGGAGAAGTATTGTGAGTTACTGTGCATCCCTTCAGCTACTCATTTAGTCTTCGTCTAATATAAAGCAAGAATTTCCCAAGAAGCAAGAATATGATATTAAGACAATTTGGAGAAGCACAGACTACTTCTTTCAAGTTGTAAAGATTCTGATCAATGTGGAGGGATGAAATAAGGAAATATTGCAATGCCAAAAGAACCATTTAAAAGTCCATTTTATTATTTATACTTATTTACTTTTAAGATAAGTTTGTTCAGGCTTACGATTTTTATATGCAAAATAAAACACAGGCTTATGATTTTTATTTGCAAAATAAAATGCCTTCAGTGGCGGTGGAGGCAGGTGGTAACACTTAGAATCATTTAAAAACAAATAAACAAGAAATGAGGAGAACAGATCTGGAAAAGGAAGTTTAGGTAGAAAAACTTTGAAACAAATATTTTTAAGATAGTAAGAAAGTAGTTAACAATGTACCTTTAACTTAATTAAATATGAGCACAGCATCCTGCTATATATTAGTGTTTTCCTCCCAAAAATATTTAATGCAGTCAAGTGTCTCACACTTACATCTTAGCGTAGATGTAATTTTCTGCTCTACTGAGTTTATCTAGACCTCATTGTTGGCAGCAAAACAAATTTCCCTTTTTTCTTCTGAAAAATACATTTAATCATTCCAAAAGAACAAGCAGTAAATTAAACATTTTTTTCATTTTTCATTAGAATTCTTCTCAAGTTTAAATAAGCACTTTATTTTTCCTTTATCTTAATTTTTGTCATTACAAAAACAAACATTATGAGTACTCTTGTATTTTCCCATTTTTGTCTGAAGTAATTTCTAAAGAGAAATGGTATGAAAATTGAATATATATATATATATATATATATATATATGTATATGTGTGTGTATCATTCCTGAAATAAGACATTTCAGAAAAATATACATTAAGTTTTAGGTTTTTTAACTGCATAATTACTTTAAAAGTTACAACAAACTATTTTGGAGCAATCAGCTTAATTTTTACTGAAAACTCTTTTTTCCCTTCTCTTGTGCCTGCTATTGGATTGCTTTTAACTAGAGAAATAAGCCCAAGTTGAACTCCTTAGGTATTTAGGAAGGATTAGACCGCTTGTGTTTTTTGTTCGTTTTTTAAAAATAGTCAATTCCCAGTCAGCATGCTGGTTATAAGCAAGTGTACAACCTGACGATCCTTCCAGCTATCAGCTTTCTTATTTGCTGGGGAATTTCTTGCCTTTTGATCCACTTTCTCCCCTGTTCTGGTGTGAAAACTGTTTCACAGATGCTAACTCAGAGTTGGGGAAAGGGTCCAGTTGAGCTGAGGGCCAGGGAAACCCTCAGGTCAAAAGCCATTGAGTGCTCTGTAGTGTACAGTATTTTGGGGTCCCTTACACTTGGGCAAATAATCAAGAGGTGTCTGAAAACAAACCTGGGTCCTCGTGGTAGGTGGAGTGGAGATTATTGTTACAGATTTGTGGGGGTATTTGAAGGAAAACAAAGTGTTTCTTCCTCCTCTTACAGTTGTCACCTACTCAAATGGTGTCATTTCATCCAGTCATTCTATTTTATGAGATGTTCAAAGTATCTTCAGATGTCTGTATGTGAAAGGGGCCTTGACCTGGTTAGTGCCCTGAAACTGCACCTCTCATGACTTAAGTTCTGAAATGCCAGTTTTTGAGCTGGACCACCTATTCCTTCATCTGTTTCACTCCTTCCTCCTAACACACCTGCCATTCAACTGCATCAAAACCCCTCATCGCCAAACCTTTCCTCTCCACCCAAGCTGTGGCCCCAACAGCCTCTCTTCCATCCCCACCCACCCCGGGCGCCACAGCCACCACCTCAGCTCTTGCTCACCCAGGATTAGCGGCACCTTTCCTCCCCTCTTATTCAGCATCATCCTCCCAAGCTCCAGCCCTCCACAGAGCAGCCAGTGTTGTCTGCCGACCTCAACAAATCCCTGAGAGGTTAAGAGGGACCACCCAAGAAGAGGAGATATCTAAGGTGGGAGGGAATCCAGAGATGGAGTGATGAGGGAAACATTTTAACATTACAGAGGTACCTGATAAGCTACAAATTGAGCAAGTTGACTGTATCTGGCAGGAAGGAATGTCCAAGTCCCAGGGAGAAACTATAGGGTAAGAGGACAACCTCCTTGCATTTGATTCCTGGCTCTGATACTTGTAGCTTTGTGAGACTGCGCCAGCTGCAGAAGTTCTTTGGGCCCTAGTACTTCATATTCTTTCCTCCTTGGGTTAGACTTTATGGGTTTTGTGAGGATTAAATGGGGTAAGGCAGGTAAAGCACTGAGAGCCAGGTCTGGCAGTGTTAATAAATGTAAGCTGCCATTATTGTCACCATCTTCATCCTCATCCTTATGAAAATAGGGAGAGGGTGACAAACTTTGTAACCCTGGGAAATAGACCAAGTAATACCAAGAGGGCTTTTGAAATCTGGAATTCTCAGCAAGTCAGTGGAGGCCAGGCTTTGAGGTG
Source organism: Cabassous unicinctus (assembly GCA_029593785.1). NCBI lineage: Eukaryota > Metazoa > Chordata > Mammalia > Cingulata > Chlamyphoridae > Cabassous > Cabassous unicinctus. The sequence continues at coordinate 7,234 of JAQZBX010075205.1, forward strand.
GTGTTTAGTGCAGATAAAGTGGACCTCAGGTTTTACTTGCTACACAGAAAAGGTAAAAGCTAACCATGTGGACTACTCTTTTCTAAATATTATACCACAGAACAAAGGCTTGCACTGATTTTCTAAAAGCAAACTGTAAAAGATAATAAAATAACCAGAGAGGCTGTCAGTAGAATGTGTAATGAATGGCAAATTTTTTTCCTACTAGGACATTAGTTAAAAATTATAATAATAAAAATAATAATTAAAAAAACCCTCATGAAAATGTTGCAGTCCATGCTGGAAGCTGTGTATAAGGGATGCTTTGGGAAAGGGTTGAATCACCGTCCTGGTGGCGTACTGCTGACCTGCAGCCAAAGCTTCCAAGTCTGGGGTTTTCTAGGCAGGTTTCCACATGGGGTAAGTGAAGCACCTGGAACAACCATCTCTCGATTGCCCTTTTGGGACCAGCAGTATAAAAGTTTTGATTAAATGCAGATGTTCTTCCTTCAAGTTATAGGAAATTTTAAGGTTAAATTTATTTCTCTCTTTTCTATCAGGTTATTTTTTTTATTAGAGAAGTTGTCAGTATAAAGAAAACTCATTAAAAATATAGAGTTCCCATATACCATTGTATTATTAACACATTACATTATTATGGTACATTTGTTACAATTCTTTTTTAAATTTCTTTATTAGAGAAATTGTGGGTTTATTGAACAGTCATGCGTAAAACACAGGATTTCCATATACCACCCCACCAACAATATTTCGCATTAGTGTAGAATATTTGTTACAATTGATAATAGCACATTTTTATATTTGTAATATTAAAATCCATGGTTTAACTTAGGGTTCACTGTTTGTGTAGTGTAGTTCCATATATACAATCTAACATTTCCCCTTTTAATCATATTCAGATATATATTTGAGTGCTATCAATTGTGTTCACACTGTCATGCTCCCATCACCACCATCCATTACCAAAACATTTCCATCATTCCAAATAGAAACCCTGTACATTTTAAGCCTTAACTTCCCATTCCCTATCCCCTCCCCAACCCCTAGTAACCTATATTCTAATTCTGACTCTTTGAGGTTGCTTATTCTAATTGCTTCAAATCAGTGAGATCATACAATATTTGTCCTTTTGTGTCTGGCTTATTTCACTCAACATGATGGCTTCAAGATTCATACATTTTGTTGCATGATTCAGGACTTCATTCCTTTTTATGGCTGAATAATATTCCATTGTATGTATATACCACATTTTGTTTATCCATTCATCTGCTGATGGACACTTGGCTGCTTCCATCTTTTGCTATTGTGAATAATGCCACTATGAACATCAGTGTGCAAATATCTGTTCAAGTTTTTTGGGAATAAGTAGTGGGATTGCTGGGTCATATGGAAATTCTATATTTAGCTTTCTCAGGAACCGCCAAACTGTCTTCCACAGCGGCTACACCATTTTACATTGCCACCAGCAATGAATGATTGTCCTTATTTCTATGCATCCTTTCCAACACTTGTTATTTTCAGTTTGTTTGTTTTTTCTTAAAGAAGCCATTTTAATGGGTGTAAAATAGTATCTCATTGTAGTTTTGATTTGCATTTCCCTGATGGCTAATGATGTTGAGCATCTTTTCATGTGCTTTCTGGCCATTTGTATATCTTCTTTGGAGAGATGTCTAGTCACGTCTTTTGCCCATTTTTAAATTGGTTTTGTTTGTCTTTTGGTATTAAGTTGAAGGATTTCTTTATATATACTGGATACTAATCCTTTACTGGCTATGTGGTTTTCAAACATTTTCTCCCATTGTGTAGATTGTAATTTTACTTTCATGATAAAGTAAAACATCTCAAAGATATTGAGAAGCAAATATTTTTATTTTGATGGGGTCCCCTTTATCTAATTTTTTTCTTTTGTTGCTTGTGCTTTGGGCTTTGTAGTCTTAAGAAACCACTGCCTAACACAAGATCCTGCAGATGCTTCCCTTTATTATCTTCTAGGAGTTGATAATTTAGGTTCTTGTACTTAAGTCTTTGATCCATTTTGAGTTTATTTTTGTATATGGTGTGAGACAGAGGTCTTCCTGCTTTTTTTGCAAAGGGAGATCCAGTTTTCCCAGCAGCTTTTGTCGAAGACTGTTCTTTCCTAATTGAGTGGTCTTTACCACCTTGCCAAAAATCAATTGGCCATAAATGTGAGGGTTGATTTCTGAGCTCTCAATTCTCTTCCATTGGTCTGTATTCTGTAGTTGTGCCGGTACCATGCTGTTTTTTTTTTAGAAGAACTTAGACTCCATTTATTTTTATAAATTATAGCTAATGCAATAAAATATTGAAATAATTTCCCAGATAGGGCTGTATAGGTTGGCTATCAGCCAGCCCTGCTATGTAACACTCAATATGCTGTTTTGATTTGTATGACTTTGTAGTGAGTTTGAAGATTAGGAAGTATGAATCCTCTAACATCATTCTTCTTTTTCAAGATGGCTATTCAGGACCCCTTACCCATGCATATAAATTTGATGATTGGTTTTTCCATTTCTGCAAAGAAGGTTGTTAGAAATTTGATTGGGATTGCATTGAATCTATAAATGACTTTGGGTAGTATTGACAATTTAATGCTATTTAGTCTTCCAGTCCATGAACATGGGCTATCCATCTATCTATTTAGGTCTTCTTTAATTTCTTTTAGCAATGTTTTGTAGTTTTCTGTATATAAGTCCTTTACATCCTCAGTTAGATTTATTCCTAGATATTTGATTCTTTTAGTTGCTATTGGGATTGGAGTTTTTTTCTTGATATCTTCTTCAAGTGTTCATTACTTGTGTATAGAAACACTACTGATTTGGGGTATTGATACTATACCCCACCACTTAGCTTAACATTTATTAGTGCTAGGAACTTTGTTGTAGATTTTTCAGGATTTTCTGTATATAGGATAAGATAATCTGCAAATACTGAAAGTTTTACTTCTTCCTTTCCAATTAGGATGCCTTTTATTTATTTTTCTTGCCTGATTACTCTGGTAAGAACTTCCAGTGCAATGCTGAATAACTGTGGTGAGAGTGGATATCCTTGTCTTGTTCCTGATCTTAGAGGGAAAGCTTTCAATCTTTCACCATTAAGTAGGATGTTAGCTGTGGACTTTTCATATATGCCCTTTATCATACCAAGGAAGTTTCCTTCTATTCCTAGTGTCCTAAGTGTTTTTTAATCAAGAAATGATGCTGTATTTTGTCCAATGCTTTTTCTGCATCAATTGAGATGATCTTGTGAGTTTTTTTTTTCCTTCATTCAATTAATGTGGTTTTTATGTTAATTGATTTTCTTATGTTGAATCAACTTTGCCTACCAGGTATAAAGACCATTTGATCATGATGTATAATTCTTTTAATATGCTGTTTGAGTCAGTTTCCTAGTATTTTTGTTGAGGATTTTTGCATCTATATTCATGAGAGATATTGGTCTCTAGTTTTATTTTCTTGTGATATCTTTATCTGGCTTTTGTATGAGGGTGATGTTGGCCTCATAGAATAGATTAGGGAGTGTTCCCTCCTCTTCAATTTTTTGGAAGCATTTGAGAAGAATTGGAGTTAAGTCTTCTTGGAATGTTTGGTAGAATTATCCTGTGAAGCTATCTGGTCCTGGGATTTTCTTTGGGAGGTTTTTGATTACCGATTCAATCTCTTTAGTAGTAATTGGTTTGTTGAGATCTTCAGTTTCTTCTTGAGTCAATATAGGTAGTTTGTGTCTTTCTAAGAATTTGTCCATTTCATCTAGGTTGTCTAATTTATTGGCATACATTTGTTCACAGTATCCACTTATAGTTCTTTTTATGTAAGTAGGGTCTTTAGTAACGTCCCTCTTTTTATTTTTATTTTTTTAAGGACATACCAGGGATTGAACCCGGGATCTCATACACATGAAACAGGTGCTCAACCACTGAGCTCATCCACTCTGCTCCCTTTTCATTTCTGATTTTAATTATTTGTATCCTCTCTCTTTTTTATTTGTCAGTATATGTAAAGGTTTGTGGATTTTGTTGATCTTTTCAAAGAACCAATTTTAGGTTTTGGTGATTCTCTCTGTTGTTGTTTTTTTTTTCTATTTCATTTATCTCTGCTCTGATCTTCATTTCTTTCCTTCTGCTTGCTTTGGGTTTAGTTTGCTCTTCTTTTTCTAGTTTTTCCAGTTTTGAGATTGGGTCTCTGATTTGAAGTCTTTCTTCTTTTGTAATGTAAGAGCTATAAATTTCCCTCTCAGCACTGCCTTCACAGCATCCCATAAATTTTGGTATGATGTATTTTCATTTTCATTCATCTCAAGATATTTCCTAATTTTCTTCTGATTTCCTCTTTAATCCATTGGTTGTTTAAGAGTATGTTGTTTAATTGCCACGTTTATGAACTTTCCATTTCTCCCTCTGTTATTGACTTCTAGCTTCATTTCATTGTGATCAGAGAATATACATTGTATGATTTCAATATTATTTACTATATTGAGACTTGTTTTGTGACCCAACATTTGGTCTATGCTGGTGAATGATCAATACATGCTCGAGAGGAATCTATGTTACATGTAGTTGGTATAGTGTATCATTCAAGTCTTGAACTTTCTTATTGATCTTCTGAGTGGTGTGTTAAGTCTCCTACTATTAATGCAGAACCGTCGGTGTCTCCCTTCAAGTCTGTCAGTACTTGCTTCCTATATTTTGGGGCTCTGCTGTTAGGTGCACATATATTTATAATTGTTACATTTTCCTGTTGGATTGTCCCCTTTATCAGTGTGTAATGTCCATCTTTGTCCCTCGTACCCATTTTTGACTTAAAGTTTGTTTTATCCATTATTTTAATATGGCCACCCCAGCTCTCTTTATGGTTATTAATTGCATGGCTTCCATCCTTCCCTGTCAGGTTGACATTTGACTTTAGAGTGGTCTCTTGTAGATAGAATGTAGTTTGGTCATACTTTTTTATCCATTCTGCAAATCTCTGCATTTTGACTGGAGAATTTAAATCCATTTACATTTAAAGTCACTACTGATAATATAGTTCTTTCTTCTGCCATTTTGCTATTTAGCCTTTATAACTCTTATACCTTTTTTTGTCCCTCACTTCTGTTAAAGCCTGCTTTTATATTTATTTGTTTTCTTGTGTTGTACCATATTGAGTGCCTTCTCATTTCTATCTGGATATATTTTTCATCTGTTTTCCTTGTGGTTACCATAGGGTTAAAAATTAGCACACTAAATATATAACAATTATATTTGGTTTGGTACTAACTTGATTTCAACAGCATGCACCTATACTTTTCCTATACCCCTCTGTCCTATACCATTTTTGTACTTGTTGCTACTTATATCCTTGTACATTTTATGTCCAAGAATCTAGATTTATCATTACTTTTTATGCATTTGTGTTTTAGCACCTGTAGGAAGTAAGAAGTGGAGTTACATATCAAACAGTATAATATAATAATGTGGTATTTATAATTACCCAAATAGTTACCTTTATTGCAGGCCTTTATTTCTTTATGATGCTTTGAATCATTGTCTAGTGTCCTTTCTTTTAAGTTTGAGGAAGTCCCTTTAGCATTGCTTGTAGGGCAGGTCTGGTGGTGATGAAATCCTTCAGCTTTTTTTGTCTGAGAATATCTTAATCTCACCTTCATGTTTGAGAGAGTTTTGCCAGAAATAAAATTCTTAACTGGCAGCTCTTTTCCTTCAGCACTTTAAGTATTTCAGCCCACTGTCTCCTTGCCCCCATAGTTTCTGATGAGAAATCACCATTCTTATTGGGACTCCCTTGTATGTAACACATTGCTTTTCTCTTGCAGCTTTCAGAACTCTCTCCTTGTCCTGTGCATTTGATAGTGTAATTCATATATGACTACATATATAGAATTTTTCTTTATGTTTATCCTGTTTGGTGTTCTCTGAGCTTCTTGGATGTGCATATTCACATATTTTGCTAAGTTTGGGAAGTTCTCTGTCATTATTTCTTTGACTATTCCTTCTGCTCCTTTCTCTGTTTCTTCTCCTTCTGGTACTCCCACAACATGTGTTTTGATGTGTTTGATGGTGTCCCATAGCTCTCTTAGGCTATTTTCTCTTTTAATATTTCTTATTTCTTTCTGCTCCTCTCCATGGCTCATTTCAAGTAGCTTGTCTTCAAGTTAATTGATTCTTTCTTCTGCCAGCTCCAATCTGCTCTTAAAACTTTCCTGGGCATATTTCATTTCAGTTATTGTGGTCTTCAACTCCAGTAGTTCTGTTTGGTTCCTTTTTAAAATTTCTTTCTCTTTACTAAAGTTCTCATATTGTTCATTGTATTAGACAGCCAAAGGGGTGATGCAAAGTACCAGAAATCTGTTGGGTTTTATAAAGGGTATTTATTTGGGGTAGAAGCTTACAGTCACAAGGCCATAAAGAGTAAAACTACTTCCCTCATGAAAGTCTTTTGCCACTTGTTGGAGCAAGATGGCTGCCGGTCTCTGCAAGGGTTCAGCCTTCCTCTTCAGGCTCCCTGGTCCCAGCTTCTTCTGGTCCCAGCTCTAGGCTGGTATAAGGCTCGTCTCTCTACTTGGGGCTTGTTTCTTCCCGGGCTCAGCTGCTCTGGTCTCTCCACAAGATCAGCTGTAGACTATCAGGCTTGCTCTCTGCCCAGGGTCTCTGCCATGTGTATGGAGCCATCTCTATTCCTCTGTGTTCTTCTGTGTATTTACTTCCCAGGGCTCCAGCATCAGAACTCCAACAGTCTCCTCTGCTGTGTTGTTTACTCTTTGAGTCCCTACCCCCTTGGTGGGCTGGGACTCACGGCCTACTAACATGGCGAAATCAAAGCTTTGATCATAATTTAATCAAGTAAAAGTGAAACCTCTGAATTTAATACAAAGGGTATCACGAGCCCAGAAGAACAGAACAATTTACAAATATAATCAGTATTTCTTTTTTGGAATTCATCAATAATATCAAACTGCCACATTCATTCATTGTTTTCCTGATATTCTGTAGTTCTTTTTCTGTCCTTTCCTCCATCTCTTTAAGCTTTTTTAAGATCATTTTTTTTAAAGGCTTTGTTTGGAATGTTCACATTTTCATCTTGGTGTTTTCTGGATTTTTATCCTCTTTCTTTGGCTAGGTCAACATTTCCTATTTCTTTGTTTGTCTTGTACTCTTTGGTTTTATACTGTACATTTTAATATTTTAAAATGTTAACTCTGGGATTTACTCCCTGGGATGTCTATTTCTTGGTTTGTAACCACGAGTGATAAGACAGATTTTCTTGAACTTCCCCCTCATATTTGGAAGGTCTGCCCATGGTGAATGCACTGTGCAGGGTTTTCCTTGTCCTCCTGGGCCTCTGTCTTGTCCCGGGCTCTTGCATGTTAGTTGTTTGGGAGTTCT
>JAQZBX010075206.1:0-14635 GCA_029593785.1 Cabassous unicinctus
TTAACCAACTCTCTAGAGAACCTATAATACACCTCATACATTACGGGAAACTTCTAATGAGTTAACATGTCCTTTATTCCTTCAGAATGCCTGTCTGGGGTGGTGGAAACAAGTGTGGGGCCTGTGGGAGGACCGTGTACCATGCAGAAGAGGTGCAGTGTGATGGGAGGAGCTTCCACCGCTGCTGTTTTCTGTGCAGTAAGTACCTCCCAGTGTTTGACCTTTGACAGAATTTGTATGTAAAAGTGTCAAGTTACCTATGTAGAGAAAAAAATGTAGTTTTACTAACAAAAAAAACTTTTGCTAATAATTTTAAAAGCATAAGTAGTTTTTGCCTCTGTTCTCTTAGACATTTTAAGTACTCAGCCTGGCAGAAGCAAGCACAGTAGGTGTGACCCAAAATACTTGGCCTTTCTTTGGGTCCCTATAGCTCCTGGCCTCCATTTTGGTCTCTTGGCCTTGACTGTATTTTACTTTTTAGTACATCTGTCTTTCTTGCTGGACTGTGAGCTCAATGCTGTTTATGTGGTTTGGCACCTAGCGTAGCTTCTGGCACATTGTAAGAGTTTGGCCCCAATTTTTTGAATGAATGAATTGCTCCACACGTGCCCCAGCTTTTTCTTTCTGTCTGGGCTTCTTCTCTTTGTAGCCTACTCACTTGTTTCTTACCACACTAATAACGGAAATTCAAATGATTAAATCCCTGTAAGTTCAAATTCTACTTTCTCTGGTTGTGAATGTTATTTCTGATTATTGATATTCTAAATTTGATAAAAAAGACCTTAGGGACTGAAAATCCTGTGGTGTCAAGTTGGGAATTACTACTACTGTTACTAGACAGAAAATTATCAGTGTCTGGCATAGACAGGAAGTAGGACATAAAACAACACATGTTTATATGTTCTAAGGACAGTAAATACCAGTTAATGAAACAGGAGACAAGCCCTCCCCGCCCCCCCCCCAAATTCTGACAGTTTAGTATTCAGTTTCAAAACAGAGTAGCAGTTTAAGAAAGCTCTTCATTAATCTTATTCTTTTGATTCAAAAGATTTTTTATTTAATGAATTTATTGCATGGGGAAGGAAGCTACCCCTGCATTTAGACACTTGCTGCATCTATAGTACTGTTCAGTGAAAACTACTGTAAGAAACTGAATATGTAAAAAATAAATTTAGTGACATTAAGAAGTAATCTTCAGAAAAAAACCTCTCAAATTCTTTTTTTCTTCTAGGCCTCAGCATTTAAGAGTCTGGACACCTTTATAGTATAACTGCCTCATAGATAACCAGAAAGAGACACAAAAAATTGCAGTTACAAAGAATAAAAATACAATAATGAATGTTTGTTATTCTTCCAGAATAGCTACCATTTCTCAGAAGATTTGGTTTAACCATTTCTTCTCTTAGAAGCTACTTTTTTAGTTTTTTAAATTTCTTTTTAAGGAATCTATTTGTGAACAAAGAGAAAATGCAGGGACTTCAGGAATCATTCTTCGTTTCATTTAGGTTAAGCCTTAAAGACCATACCAAAAAGTCAATGTTTACTAAATGTCAAGTTCTTTACTGGTCATTTTTACTACTCCTTCCTAATATTTATCTCTGCTGACTGAAGTCTTTTGAGGAAATAATTCAGAGTAGTTTGGAGACCTGTGGGAATTTTAGAGCAGAAAAATAGGATGAGGACTGGGGGAATTCGAGTGGTGGTTATATAGTAAAATTTTCACATACCTAAAATTACTTTGGTTGACACATGTTTTTCATATTGATTTTATATTTATTCTGTCTTTAAGTATATTTGCTATTTGTTCTTCAGCAGTGTGTGATATTAGGCTTACCATATCTTTGGGCAAATATATTTCTGTACTTGGGCTTCAACAAGTAGAGGATGGTGTCATTTTATTCTACCAAGGATGGCTTTAGTTTCAGATAATAGGAACTTCATAATTTAACTTTATTTTAAACCAGTCAGCTTGTTCAGTCTTTCCTTCCCTCCCCCTTCCCCCCCTTTTAAATCAGAAGGGAAAGAAATCCCCTTTTCTGCTAATCTTTTTATTTCCAGGTTAGGTATTTCCATTTGCCTTATTGTGCTACCAGTGAGCTCCTTCAATATTTATTTTTTCCTCAAGCTTAAAGTTTCAGAAAGTGAAATAATGTCTGGATAAAACATGACATTTGAAAGTTTTATGAAGTGGGAAACATGGAAATATCTTGTGGCAAGAAATCCATCAAGGAAGAATGTATTCTTTGGGACAGAAGGGAAAACAAATGCAGACTTTACAGTTTTCAGACATACTTATCAATGCTGGGGAAGCTGCTGGGGAATAGGAAAGAATATGGATGTGTGATGAAAATTAGAATTCTAGATCTAAAACTGTTTTTACCCCAGGGGTGTGCTTTTGGGAAAGGAGGAGCTAAGGGACAACTCCCCCAAGGTACCCAGCTATCCTTTTATTCTTTGTTAGGTTGTAATTTAACAATCTGTGGTTTGAAGAGGCTTGAAAGAAGTTAAGGGAGTGTTGACTGGGTTGTGAGCAAGGTGCTGGTAGATTTTTTCTTTCTGCTTATGTAATTACAGCCAACCTGCCAGAGAAGCAAATCATTTCAAAGGTTGAAGCTTCTGGCTTTCAAACTTCAATACATTTTTGAAACAAGTATCATAGCCATGGAAGAAGGCAAATAATCCTCAAATACAGCTGACTAGTACAGATGCTGCCCTGTGGCTTTTGAGAAACCACAGGATAAACTAGAAATGTGAAAGTCTCTGTCTTTACCATTTTTAGACCAGGTGTGTGTGTCTACTGTTCTAAGAAAAATGCATTGAAGCCTTTTTTCCCTTTCAGTGGTTTGCAGGAAAAATTTAGATAGCACAACAGTGGCAATTCATGATGAAGAGATCTACTGCAAATCCTGCTATGGAAAGAAGTATGGACCAAAAGGCTATGGTTATGGCCAGGGTGCTGGCACCCTTAACATGGACCGTGGTGAGAGGCTGGGCATCAAGCCAGAGAGGTGAGCCAGGAGAGTGTTACTTTCAGAAATGAGTTATGACAATGTTGCTTGGTAAATAGGAATCTGGAAGTTTCCAGATTTTAGCTTAAAAATGTATAGTTTGGACTTAACAAGGTTTCGTGAGTTCTAGTGCCACATTGTAAGGTGTATTAAGGAGTCAAGATTTTTGCAAAAGCAAGTGATTTACATGTACTTCCATTAAAAAAAAAAAATCAACACAAAGCTTTAGAGACCAGATGTCATGAAATCAAATGCTAGAAACATATGTGTTAACTGAATCATGGGGTGTGTTTCTCATATGCATTTAAGCAATAAATGAAAATTCCTGTCACTTTTTCCATGTAATATTTTTTCCTCATCAAGAAATTACTTTTCTCTAGCCTAAAGATTCCTGCTTAAAGTTGAAATTTCCTGTTTTTGATCTTTGAGACTAGTGTTAAAGGCTTTAGTACCTAAGTAGCAAGATGCTAAATCTGTTAAAGTTAAGTTAGTATTTTATTCTCACACTAAATAATTTGGAATTTCCTTATAATTCCTTTTTTTAAAAAAACCCATTTATCCCTCCATTTAAGCTTCACATTTTTACATCCATTTTATATTGAAGAGGCCAAAATTGGTTTGACTCCTCCAGTACAAGGACTGCTAAGGCCTTTCCTGAACAAGACCACTAATCATGTCTTACTGTGGGCCAGCCACCATGCAATGTTAATATATATTAATGCCTGTAACACAACAATGCTACAAGGTATAGTTTCCCATCTTACTCATGATAAAATTGAGATAATGAGTAATTTGTCTAAAGACACACTACTAGTTCAATGCAGAGCCTGGAATTTAACCTAGTCTAATTCTAAAGCTTAGAACTTTAAACACTATGCTGTTTGGCATGCCCCCAAATAATTACCATGGGCCTACTGTCTGCTAAACATTGATGTTTATTACTCTGATCATTGCAGTAACTTTGAGATGTACATACTTTGTTCTTGCTCTAAGGGAGCGGGTGTTGCTTGGTGATTGAGTGCCTGCTTTGCATGTACAAGGTCCCAGGTTCAATCCCCAGTACCTCCTAAAAAAAAAAAAAAGTTCCCATTTTATAGATTAAGAAACAAACTAAGGCTCAGAGGTCACACAGACAAGTGACAGAGCCAGGTCTTGAACCTGTGTCCTTCTGGTTTCAAGACCTGTGCTCTTTCCACTGGGGGAGTGTTCTACATTATGGCCTACCTCTGCTCTTTGGGGTTTTTTTCCCATTCAGTTTGAAGTCTTGTTTTACAAAGACCAACTCATTTATTGTTGCATGTTTATGACTATTTGCAGGGGCCCAGCTTACTTTTGTCTTTAATAAGTTCATTGTCCTTATTCTGCTATCCTTTCCAACTTGTTAAAATCCATTCTTGTTTCCAAAAGTTGTTTCAAACCCTTCAAAACATATATACCTGTATACCCTTCTCCTAACCAAAAACGAACTCATCATTCATAACCCCAAAGGTCAATAATTGTGACCGTGGTTTAAAGTCACCAAGACCAGCCAACCTCTTTACCTACTTCTGCTTTTCTACCCTCCCCAGTGCAAGCCTTTTGCTATTCTGTCTCAACCTGTGACCTTGTGTTCTTCTTAGCCTGACCACATCTTACTCAGCCTTCAGGACCAGGTGTACGGTCTTCCTTTCCAAGGAGCCTTTCTTAAGGACTCTTGAATCCCGTTCTCTGGACCACCCAGGGGGCATGTAGTAATTATAACTATTATGGGATTAAACATTTTTTACAAGCATCTCTTGGAGACAGCATGGAGTGGGCAAGAGCATTTTGGATTCAGACAGACCTGTATTTTCTCATTCAGGCTCACCAATTAACTAATTCTCTAATCCTTTGGCAAGTATTTAACATCTGAACTTCCATTTATCTGTAATATGAAATAGTACCCTTACTCTACAAAGTTGTTCGAAAGAAATGGGAGGTAATCTATAGGATGTTCTTGTTAACACAATGGGTGGCAGATTTGGGAATTATTCTTGGTTGTATGGCCTCAATTTCAAGTGTTGGCTATTAAAGATCACTTTATAAAGTATATACAGTAAATTCTGGAGATTTTTAAGCTATGCTCACATTAAGGAAATTAAAGTAACCAATTCTGTGAATTAGTACTGTAAATTAGTATTTCCTTGACATAATTCATTAAGTTACATACATAAAATATTTAGAAATACTTTTTTTCATAAAACAATTTTATTCAAACTTTTCACATGCATCTTCTCTTTTTTGAATTTGTATTTGATGTGACCACTAGAAATTTTAATGACTTATATCCAGGAAAAAATAGTAATTGGTACATTTTGCTACTCTTGCTGAGTATTAGCTGGTATTATATCTTATCTGATCAACTAATTTATATAGTTCCAGAAGGGCCTTTAAATCTTCTAAGCTCAAAATGTTTGTGTTGCACGTAATGTGAACCCACTTATACAATGGAAGAAATTCCTGCAGGAAACAAGGAGAAATATGGCTTACTCAGTGACCTGTAGTGAAAAATACCATTTTATTCAGAGAAGTTTAGATAAATAGATCATAGTAGTAGGTACATTTTCTAAAATATTTTTCCCTGAAGTAGTTTATTCACATTGTCCCCTGTTGAAAATATTTAGGAAATTACATAATCGGGAAGACATGCTTAATTGCAGACAACTGAAATCAACTGACCTTTTTGCAGAATTTTTAACTGCTAAAACTAACATTAGTTTCCTTTGAAATAAAGCTACATGTGATTCTGGTGGTACTAATAATATGAATAAATCTGGGGGTAAAAATAACATAGCATAATTGTTTTGTAGAGAAGCAAGCACTGGAGTTAAATTAATTCGGACAAGTTTACACTCAGAGGGTCAGATAAAAGTTTGGGGCCTTGTCATTCCTTTTACAACAATGAGCTCACAAGTAGGTCAAAGTATTAACTCTGGCCACTACACCAGAGGTTAATTTCTTTATTCTTTCTCCTGTACCAGACAGTTAAATCCTCCACCCATGAGACAGTACAGCAGTTAAATTCCAGAGCTCTATTGTTTCTGCCTTGTGGACTTACACCCTTTGGAAAATCTTGCCTGATTTTTTTCTTCTCCTTTCCAAAAGTGTTCAACCACACAGGCCTACAACAAATCCAAACACTTCTAAATTTGCTCAGAAATATGGAGGTGCTGAGAAGTGTTCCAGATGTGGGGATTCTGTATATGCTGCCGAGAAGATCATTGGAGCTGGAAAGGTAACATGCTATTTTGAATTAATAACAGTGAGGGAATGGAGGTGGCTCAAGCGATTAGGTCCCTCCCTCCCATATTGGAGGTCCCAGGTTTGGTTCCTGGTGCCTCCTAAAGAAACAAGGAAGATGAACAGACACAGCAAGTGCAAACAAGGGTTGGGGAGAAATAAATAAATGGGAAGTGGATGTGGCTCAAACGATTGGGCTCCCATCTGCCATATGGAGGGTCCTGGGTTCAGTCCCCGGGACCCTCCAGGTGAAAGTGAGCTGGCCCAACAAAAAGACAGTGAGACACACAACAAACCAGGGAGCTGCGGTGGCTCAAGCGATTGAGTGCCTCTATTCCACGTTGGAAGGTCCTGGGATTGGTTCCCAGTGCCTCCCAAAGACAAGACAGACAGACACAGTGAAGGGACACAGAGAGCAGACAGTGAGCACGGGAATAAATAAATATTAAAAAAAAAAAAAAAAAGCGAAAAACTCCATCATGCCCTTTTTTTCCCAGTCCACTTCCACTCAGGTGCTCTGTCTTATAAAGAAATGCCTTGGATTAAACTTTTTAAAGAATTTCCATCTGAATCATTAATTTTTTTGAAGTGATGCCCTTTGTTTGACAAATCATATATCTATATGTAAACTTGCTTCCATAGGGGGTGTTTGTGAAGCCAACTAAAAGTCTAGACTGTTAAATCTGGAATCTGCATGTTATTTAGTGTAGTGAAAAAAGCAGTGAACCAGAGTCAGGAGACCTGATGCTAATTACCAGCCTTGTGACTTTGAAGCTCAAAGAGACTAAATAACTTTCCCAATCTTTAAAGGAGCAGAGCAAGTTTACAGCAAGGTCTGACCTCGCCCCCAACCCTTGTCTTCTGTAAATGAAATTTGAACTCAGCCCTTTTATAGGTTATCAAGAATGTAGATAACGGAGAGGGCCAATTTCAGCTTTTGAGTTGGGGTTGAACCTCCGCAGTCAACTTGGGTGGACTGTTCTAAGCCATTTCTTACCATAGCATTTACATTGTATTGCAGGAAACATGCTTCTCACACATACATACACATTTATCTCTTTTAGCCCTGGCACAAAAACTGTTTCCGATGTGCCAAGTGTGGGAAGAGTCTTGAATCAACAACTCTGACTGAGAAGGAAGGTGAAATTTATTGTAAAGGTAAAAGCAATTTCAGTTATTGCTATGCTACATTGGTGTTGGTTAATGAAATGTTTCTTTTATAAAAAGAAAAAGTACTCTGAAAATGGGGAAGAGCAGGCATGGTGTCATTAGCTATTTGAAAAGAAAAGATGAAAGAGAACCTCAGTATAAATTTATTCCTCAGGACATTTAAAAACTCCTGCAAAATAAAATAAAGAAAAAACCCTCAAATACAAAAAAGCAAAACCAAAAAACACCCCACCACAAATAGTCTTCTTTCAGCTTCATGTTTTAACCATATGAGGATATAAAAGTAATATACACATATATTACTTACCTGGCCTGGCTTTCATGCTTGCAACTCTGGGCCATGAGCTGAATGCTATGGAACCAGAACAGCTGGACTTGCCTTTGCAGCTTTAAAATATTTAAAATGTAAAATGCGCCATGTTGTAAATAAGTTGAATCCTTTTTTGGCATAGCTACCAGTTTGTTTTTTAATTTATGGGAGTTTGTTATTGTGTGGCTCTTAAGCAATGTTAGTAAAGCTTAGTGGATTTACCTTAATTCTCCCTTTTCTTTTGTAGGATGCTATGCAAAGAACTTTGGACCCAAGGGATTTGGCTATGGCCAAGGAGCAGGAGCTCTTGTTCATGCTCAGTAAAGGTGTAAACCCCCAAACCAAGGATCACACACTGAGAATCTCTTCATAATCTAAGCACAGATAATGTCTCAACACAAACTACTGTGAAATCCTAGCAACATTTAAGTACTGTATATTACCCTGTATGTGTATAGGCTGGCAAACTTGTAAGAAAAGAACACTGTATCCTTTTGCTTTATTTTCCAGCATTTTAACGAACCATTTCTGTTACATTTTAAATAAAACTTCAGCTTGATTTGGGTGTTCAGTGTGTTTAAACCTTTTGGAGGAACTGCTGTGATTTCAGTTAGTGGAAAATCATTTGGGTCCCTACCTCCATTTTATTAATTAGAGATTCCACTCCATTACCCAGTTGACTCACTAGGTTAATGTTTGCATTACAAATGTTGGAAGATATGTGTCTAGGCAACACTGATCACCATTTCAGCTCCTCAGAGCTGGCATTCAGCAGAAAAGCATCTCTCTCCTTCCTGCCCCACTGTACCTGGTAGTTGGTTACTCTTCTTTTGGAGCAGTTTCCCACAGTATGGCTTCTAGACAACGTGCATTAGAATCACCTGGAGGTATTAAAAGGCAGATTCCTAGAACCTCTTCAGGTCCCTAGAAGCAGAATCTCTAGGTTGGGGGCCACAGAATTCTTAAATTCCTCAGAAAGGCACACTGACCTAGGGTGGGCACACTTTTAAACAAAACACTTAAAAAAAAAATTCTTTTGTCTTTACAGCTGAAGAGCATTATAAACAGCTACAGACAACTATAGAACCTGTGGCATAGCAAGCCTTTTTTTTTTTTTTTTAAACTTTCTAATCTGAGTGATGGTGACTTTCTAAATCCTGGGAACTGGGGTGCTTTTTACACATACTTCAATTCTGTCAAAATAGCAAATGTAGCACTGTCTGGGCATTCAGTTGGCTCAGATAGGAAAGGAACACTATTATATAAAGAATGTTTTCATTATTCCCCTAGAATCTGTTAGTTCTCTACCAGAAACTCAATCTGACCATTTTCCGCCCCCAGCATAGGGGTATGAATATGGTCTGTGATGTGTTAGTAAAATTGAACCATTTTGACCTGTGAACACAATCTTTTCCAAAGCCTAATTTAACATACTGTAATGTTTATTTTGAAAAGCTGAAGGGGATGTGGTATGTATGACATCAAAATAGAAGCAGAAACAGTAGGAGGAAGTTAAGTGTGCACTGGGTGAAACAATTCATGCTTATTTACATTATGGCCTTGAGTTATGAGTTTTATATGGTTTATCAGTTCCCTTGTGGGAGAGGGGAGGGTATTTTAGATAAGTAAACTGCGAAATAGTTAATTGGCAATAAGAAGGTTCAATTGAAGAGTTAGAGTAACGTGTGGTAGTTTTAAAATATATCCACAAATTCTTTGACATTCCCATCAAAGATAGTCTAATTTTCCTCCCTTTGAATGAAGGCCAACCTTACTGACTCATTTTTAATTAACAGAATGTGAATGACAAGGATAAATTAAAAAAGATTCATCAAGAAGAAATAATCATAAATATTTATGCACCTAATCATGGAGCTCCAAAATACATGAGGCAAACACTGACAAAACTGAAGGGAGAAACAGACACCTCTACAATAATAGAGACTTGAATACACCACTTTCATCAATAGAGAGAACATCTGGGCAGATCAATAAGGAAACATCTTGAAAATATGCTAAATGAACAAGACCTAATGGGTATTATATACAGAACAATGCAACCCAAAACAGCAGGATATACATTTTTCTCAAGTGCACGTGGATTGTTCTCCAGGATAGACCACATGTTGTCACAAAATGAGTCTCAATAAATTTTAAAAAAGTTAAAATTATACAACACATCTTCACAATGGAATGAAGCTGGAAATCACTAACAGGCGGAGAACTGGGAAATCTGCAACTATATGGAAGTAACACACTCCTAAACAATCAATGGGTCAAAGAAGAAATCACAAGGTAAACCAGTAGATAGCTTGAGGTCAATGAAAATAAGAACATATCAAAACTTTATGCAGCGAAGGCAGTGCACAGTGAAATTTATAGTCCTAAATGCTTTTATTAATAAAAGAAAGCTCAAAGACCCAATTGCACAGCTGCAGGAACAAGAAAAAGAACAGCAAACTACATCCAAAGTAAAGCAGAAGGAAGGAAATAAAGATTGGAGCAGAAAAACATGAAATAGGGAAGAAAAAAACAAGAACATTAACAAAACCAAAAGTTGGTTCTTTGAAAAGATCAATAAAATTGACAAACCTTTGGCTAGACTGACAAAAAAAGAGAAGACACAAATCAGCAGTGGGGTGGGGGCGACATTACTGATCTTAAGAGGATACATCCAACAACATATTAAGACAATTATAAACCATGATTAAGTGGGATTTATCCCAGGTATGCAAGAGTGGTTCAACATAAGGAAATCAATTAATGCAATACATCACATTAACAGCATGAAGGGTAAAAGTCACATGATCGTCTCAATTGATACAGTAAAGGCATATGACAAAATAGTGTCCTTTCTTGATTAAACAATTAGAAAAATAGGAATACAAGGAATATTCCTCAACATGACAAAGAAAAACCCACTGCTAACATCATCCTCAATGGTGAAAGACTGAAAGCTTCCCCTCTAAGATCAGGAACAAGACCAGGATGTCCACTGTCACCACTGTTTTATTCAGCAATGTACTGAAAATTCTAGCCAAAGCAATTAGGTGAGAAAAATAAAAGGCACCCAAATTGGAAAGGAAGAAGTAAAACTTTCACTATTTTCAGGTGCATGATACTATAATTAGACCTGAAAAAGCTACAACAAAGCTACTTGAGCTAATAAATGAATTCAGCAAATTGTTAGGGTATAAGATCAACACACAATAATTTGTAGTGTTTCTATACATTAGTAATGAACAGTCTGAGGAGGAAATCAAGAAAAGAATTCCATTTACAATCGCAACTAGTGGCTTGTTTTTAACTAAAAGAATGTTAATGACAAGGATAAGTTAGAAAAGATAATATAGCTTTTTTCTACCTTTCTCTTGGGATGTTCACTCTTGGAACTCAGCCACCAGGGGAGGCCACATGCAGGTATTGCAATCACAGCCTCCGGTGAGATCTCACCCAACAGCTGACATGTAAGCAGGTGAGCTTTCAAATTATTCCAGTTCCTGGTCTTTGAACCATTCCAGATGACACCAAATGGAGCAAAGTGAGCTATTCCTGCTGAACTTTGACCAAACTGCAGATCCATGAACAAAATATTGTTGTTTTAAGTTACTAAATTTTTGGGTGCTCTGTTATGTAGCAATAACCAGAATGCTATTAAATATAGTAAACTATTCCCTATACAGAACCAACATTTCCCATACTTATTGTTTCCCAAACCATATTGGAGATGCTAGTAGATATTCTAGAGGAAGAATGTTCCAAATGAAGTTGCCAGGTTCTTGGTAATTTGATACCAATTGATATAAATTAAATAATTAAGATAGGCATTAAATTATTAAAATCATTCTTGATTTAGTTGCAAGCCATGGCAAAACAGCTACTCCATAACTGTAACATTAGTTTCCAGTGGTTCCAGGAATGAAAAAGAGAATTTAATTTTGGAAAGATTGTTCTGGGAGGAATCATTTTGGTCATTTGGATGTAAATTAAGTCGGTAGGGTAGCCCCAGAGTAATCCCAACACAATATTAAATGCTGCATGGCCAATAAATGCATATTTTTATTAAGAACTACATATGTGAAATATTTTCAGCACCTTACAGTGGTTTGCTATATTTATGGAGAACTACTGGTAATTATAGTTCCACAAACGTCTTCATGATCAAATAAGTTTAGGGAGTGTTACAACTATAGATCTGTGTTATCCTTGCAGATCCACAGCACACATTAGCTTATTGAAAGCCTTGACATGTGTTTGAGGTGTTTTTTTTTTGTTTTTTTTTTTTAATTTCTTCAGATTTGTTTTAACTTGAAGGTAGCCTTACCTGAATAAGTTGTCCATGGAACTGCCATCATCTAAGGCTCGGTATTTGAGAAACAGTGGTCTGGACCCGTGGTTCTCAAACTTTTTGGTCTAATTAAGAACATAACTTTTCAAAATGTAAGCATAAGCAAGGAAGAAGATATAGAATCCTGGAAGCAGTGCCTTCAACACAGGAAAGCAGTGAAATCCTGAGTCAAGTGTGACAAAGTGTGCTGCAGGTCAAAAAAAATCAATTTATACTGGAGCAGAACTGAAAACTACAGGAAGGAGGGCTCCAGAAAACAAAGGCAACCAATAGGATAGAATAAGACCTTGGTAAAATTTAAAAATATGGAAAAAATAACTGGCACTATATAAAAATGGATATCCCATTTAAAGTTGACTTTTCCTTTGTGGGGCACAGGGTCATGATACTGGACCCTTAGCGAAAAAAGTATAATTCTAGCATATTATTTGGCTCTGAAGCAAACAATATTTACATAATTATAATAACGCAAATATTACTCATTATACTTAACTTTTAGAATCCACATATAAACAAATTCCTATATTTAACATTTTTAGATTTACAAGAGTTATCAAGAGGTACTTAAGAATTTATAACTGCAATTTAAAATATTGAAAGATTGTTTAATCAACTGTTTGTAAATGAAACAAATTATACAAAGACCCCTTAAAAGTGACTGTTAAAAAGTCCAAGACATGAATAAAATTCATAAATCAAATTCACAAATTTAAGAAAGATTTTAGGATGCCTAACTATAATAAATTAAATGTTCATTTTCTAACACCAAAACAAATTGAATAGTCTTTTCTAGGCACACACAAAAAACCAAAATACCTTCAAAGGCATTAAAAAAAATCTCTAATTTAACATAATGTAATGGCTTCATTTCCATTATTAGCAAAAGCAAAAAGCCAAATGAATATAAGAAGCTATTATAAGGTGATTCTTTTGGCAACAAAAGAGTTAAGATTTCCACTTTAAACACAATACTTGCCATGCATTTTTTGGGGCATTTAATGTTGTTTTGAGGCCCAGGCCACCTTGCCATATGGTTCTACATGAAACATGCAACCTTCTTTTCCCCTTAATATTTATAAATTACTTATATCATTCTGTGTAAATACTTTTTTAAAAAATAACTTTTTAAGCTATTTATTATTTATACATACACACATACATACCAGAACTGGAGAACAACCACTGAGCCATGTCGGCTCCCCTGAGCTGGCTCTCTCGTTGTTTGCTCATTTGTTTGGCTCATTTGTTTGTTTTTTCTTTAGGAGACACCCAGAACCGAATCCGGGACCTCCCATGTGGGTGGCAGGCGCTCAACTGCTTGAGCCACATCCACTCACCTCTGTGTAAACACTTTTTATAAAAATCACATTAATATGAACTTTTAAAGAAGCATTTGCCTTTATTGCTAAATAGTTAATGCTCTTATAGTACAATGGCATGATTCAAATAAAATGAAAAAATATAATCTCTGAGTCATTAAAACTTACGAATAAAAAGTAAGCTATTGTGGCTTCTTCCTATTTCACAGGAAGTTTTAAGAGATTATTTGGCACTTGCTGACTATCCCCTAATTCTAGGGCAATGGTTCTTAAACCTCTCTTTCAGAAACATAGACATACAGTACATTCTCAAAATTTAGCAACTTGTTTTTGGGAATAGAAATAGCAACGAGCCTTTCCAATAATTTGAATGGGAGCAGTCCTGAGTACTTAAACAACATTGCTGTCTACTAATATTTGTCAATCCTAGTGAATGCCTGATGACAGAAATATTTTAGTATAATTTATCTGAGTAAAACATTTATATTCCAATTAAAAGGCAAAAGAGTTTTTACAACATCCACATCTGGTTTCCATGAGTCTGTGGGAGCATTCTGAAAGATTCACTTGGAATTACAGATTCTCTATTTTACAAGTCTTTTTCTGTAAACCCACAACTTCTCTTTTAAAAAAGTCTTAAAGATATTTTTTTTGAAAATTCTTGATACCAGGCACTCTGTTTATGAAATTGAAGGTTTAGTTTCCTAAAAAAAAAGTTAAGATCTTTTATCTTGGTACATAATTTGTTTCCAATAATCTCTATAAACTCTTAAATCAGATATCCATCATAGGTACAACCCTATCTATCTGCAAGGACTGGGGGATCCAGAGAAGTAGACAAAGAAGGGGAGGAAAATGCTTAGCTGGAATTAAAACTGATGCCTTGCTGGAGAGTTTGCTTTGTTTTATTCAGTTTTTCAGAAAATTGTTACTTGAGCTCTAGACAGCTCTGGAGGCATTAAAGAATATAAACTAATTATGAATTGATTATTAGTCCAATCTGAAATATTTCTGTTTAATATGATCAGGTTCTTAATTAAACCATTAACAACCATATGAGCAACAGAAAAGAAGTCCTACATCATTTTTGCTTTTTTAATTCCCAAATCAAGGTTTCTTTCTCATGCATGACTTCTCAAGTAACTGAAATTTGATAGATTTCACTTTGCAATATTTTATTTTACAGTATCTTTTGACATAGACTTAAAACTTAAAGATTCAG
>JAQZBX010075207.1:0-14638 GCA_029593785.1 Cabassous unicinctus
AAAAAAAAAAAACACCTAAATCTGTAGAGTCAAGGTGTCTTCTACAAGCAAACTTAGGTCTACTAAACATATCTGAGAAGAGTCAGTAATGCCTTATAAGAATGAAATTTTCTTCAAGTACTTTTGTAAAACTGGACAGAACAACAGGATTGAGTGGATGACTGGTGAGAAGTGGCAAGAGCACATATGGTAGATAGGTATTATTTTAAAAAGATAAAGTGTCCATTCAGTTGCTTCATTCAAACATGATTTCATCTTTATTAAACAAAATCACCTGGGAAGCATACTGCATGCAAGAAAGAATTTTACATTTACTGTCAAGTAATTAATCTCATCAGGCCTAAGGACAGAGACCACATCTTAGTTACTTTTTATTTTTAGTGCTTAGCATAATGCTTAGCATACAACAGACTCTCAGTAAATGTCTGACTCAATCAACATTAAAGAGTAAAGAGTATACTTCACAGTAAAGAGAATACTTTTCCTCTGGAGACTGGCAATGGCTACATCAAAGTGGAAAATATTTTTACTGTCAAGAAGTTAGTTTCATAAAAGACCAATATAAAACTTATGTTTCCAAAATAGTTTATTTATCATCAGATAGTTAAACAATATGTAAGAGTAAGAAAGTTAAGATTAAATTAAAAAAATGCCAAAACTCATGCCTGTATGAGAGATGGATTTTTTACAAGGGTACCCAATTTAATATAAAAAGTTCTCTGTGGAGTACCTTGATTCAACTGTAGAGATTGTTTCTTCAGTTATGGTCTGGTTATGTTTTGGGAAATCCATAAAGTTGATCAAGTCCGCTTCTGCTGAACAGGATACAGATTTGTGCTCCATGGTTTCAGTTGCCAGTGGAATGCTGCCACTTTGTAAACTGTCACCAGAGGTACTTGGTTTCAGGAAAAAGCTAAATATGGAGTGGTTAAAAAAAATCTTTAAAGATCCAAGATTTCTTTAAATTTCATCATATTTAGAATCATTCTATGGTAAAGCAGTGGCCAATGAGTCATACAATCCATAAGGGAAATACTGCCTATTCCAAACACACACACAGTCCTGCTTTCATTCTCTTTCCTTCTTGTCCTAAACTTTTCAAATGAAAAGATCTAGAGAGGACATTCTAATTCAATATAAGATAATTTTGGTTTTTGAGAACCATTAAAGAAAGCTATAAAGGAAGAGGGAAGAGAAAATAATTTTATTAATTTCCCAAGTTTAAAAAAACAAAAGAAAGAGTAGCAGAGGCATTTTCAAATACATTAACCTGTAATTGTTTATAATACCTTTCCCCCTCCTTATAAATCTCCATTTGTCTCTAGTCTTTTCTACTCTCCCTCGCCCTCTACATAAGGGTAGGGACAAAACATTTTGAGGTAATGGTAACGTTTAATTGAGGTAATGGTAATGTTTTCTATCTTGATAAGGGTTCCTATGCATTAACTCTCCCAAAAGTCATTTAAGATTTGTGCATTTCACAGTATGTTAATTTCACCTCAAAAGAAAAAAAATAAACACGAAACTCTAGTTAGTGATATGCATGCTGAAGTGTTTGGGGAGAAGTGTATTAATGTCTACAACAAATTCTTTTTCATTATTTTAATTTTTATTATCTAGCATATGCTAAGTACTATGTAAATATTTGCTCTTTATTTAGATATTTTAAAATTTTTATTCTAGTGCTATACATACAACCAAACCATTCCCTTTTAACCACATTCAGATATATATTTCAGTGCTGTTAATTAAGTTCACAATGTTGTACTACCATCTACCACCATTCATTACCAAAATATTGCCATTGTTTACAACTTACTTTTGAATGAATGAAAAATTAAGCTGAATTGATGGATGGGTGAAGGGATGCACAAGTGATAAAGCAAGTATAGTAGAATGTTAAATTGTAGACTGTAGAGGTGGGTATTTGAGTGCTCACTGTAAAAATCTTTATTTAAACTTTGCTGTAAGTTTTAAAATTTCCATAATGACATATAGGGGGATAAACCATTAATGCTCCTTTATATCCAATTAGAAAATACATCAGAAAATAAGGTAATCTTCACTATAACTTAACACAATTAACTAAACAAAAAAGTATGAGAATTATGAACAATAATTTAAAACTCAGAAAAAAAGGTCTTAAAACAAGAGATATACCATGCTTACAGATATGACAATATTGAAAAAGTCAAGTCTCTCCAAATTAATCTATACATTTAATATAAGCCCAATGAAAATTCCAGCTGGAATTTTTGAGGAACTCAAACTGATTTTAAAATCTTATATGGAAGAATAAGGGTCAAAGAATAATTAGCAATTATAAGAAAAAAAAAAAATCCAAGAGAGGGACTCACAATACCACATCACACAAAGAAAGGAGTATAAAAACAATGTGATATTGACAAAAATAACAGGAGAACTGAGTACCAGATTGAGGTATATGTGGAAACTTGATACATGATAAAGGTGATACACATATCAATGGGAGGAAAAGGAGTTTAAATTTAGTAGATGATACTGGGAAAACTGGCTCATTATGTGGAGAAAAATAAAGCTGGATCCCTACCATCATACACAAAGTTGGACTCCAGATAGATTAAAGATCTAAATATGAAAGGTGAAATATAAAGGTAAAAAGAACATTCAGGAGAAAACTTTCATGTCGTAAGGATTAGGAACAACTTTTAAAACAAGATTCCCAAAGCTCAAATCATACAGCGGAAAATTAATGGATGATGACATAATTAATGATTTCTCTTCAACTAAGGGCACCTATCAATATGGCAATTTAATATGGTCACTACTGGTAGGAAGGTAGCTATCATCTAAGCAAACCAACCAATAATCTCATTTCTATGAATATTTCTCTAAGGGAAACTAATGGACAATTCCAGAAGTAGACATGTTTGAGGATGTGCATTGCAATGATGTCTGTAGTAAGAGAATTGAAAGCAACTGAAGTATCCATCATTAGGCTAATGTATAAGTGAGATAAGTATTAACTTCCTGCAGGAGAAAAAGGAATAACCTAGATACACATATAATAGCTCAGACAGTTTTAAACAGTGATAAAAAGAAATTGAGATTTTCTGTACAATTCCAATTACATAAATTGAAAGTACATAATTATGCTAAATGAACCCTCTTATATTTTATAATGATATATATACAAGGATATATCACACACAGAATTTAGTGTCTTTGTTGGATAAGAGAATGAGAGTGGAAATTGGCAAAGAGGGTAAATAAAAGAGGGTCCTTGCAAAGACCAATGATGATTGTATGTCAGAAATTAAGAGTAGGATTTAATTCAGCTCCATACCTGAAGCTAAAAGGAAAAGGAAAAGGAGAGAAGAAATACCTCTATGATTAGAGATAAAAAAGCAGTTGAACATAGGCAATAAAATAAAGTTCATATGTTCCATAAAAAAATAGAATAATAAATATAATTACTCAGGTCAGCAACAGTTACCAACTTCTCAATTATTTAATGACTGATCATTTACCTTATGGATCAGCTAGTCTCCTGTTGCCTAGAATTTGTTTATTCACAGATTGTAGAGAGCAATATCAGAAAGTGGCAAAAGGTTAAGAGCTGAAGCCTCCTCCCCACCTCTTTTTTTTTTCTTCTAGTAGACATAATTAAGGAAGGCTTAAAATAATTCCTAACTTTAGAATTTTGAATGATCTATAAAGCTTAGTTTTAAGAATTAACTACTACTGAAAATTATATATTAATTAAAATTGAAAAGCAGCCTTCTACATTACAAATACTTTCTACTGAAATATCTTTCTGAGAAGAAAAGGCACATCTGGAACATACTTTGATTATTCACTCTTCCCCCAGGATTCATGCCTTTTTTTGTGAGCACTTACCTCTTAAAGGAATTTTTATAGTACTAACCTTGCAGAGCCTCTCAAGTCTTTAAATTCTATATTGAGAAAAGGCAAGAAGTTGCTTTTACAGAATGGACAGGTTGTATTCAAATTTGAATCATCTGCAGTCCATCCAGCCATAATTTCTTCATCATAAACTAAACCTTCACAAGTTTTACACTGTGAACAACTTGACATCAAAACCTAAGAACAGAAAAAATCAGACACTGAGAATCTCTATGGCAAAAATTATTCATAGGCCATTCTCTTGAGATAATCATACAATTTTATTTATTCTGTAAATAAATTTAGAATTACCAGTTCTATTATTTTATAGGTAAAATGACCAGCTCATTTCCTTCTTACAAAAGATATCAAGCAAATTCAACAAAATGACATGTTTTATTATTCTGTTCACAAAGGTGTCATGGAATTCTGTTAAATGTCATTCTGAAATAAAACTGTATGTTTACAGTCATTTTATCATGGGCAGAATATTGAACTTTTACCTCCATTGCACAATTCTGGTAGATGCTAGACATGCTGGTATTTTGAGAAGAACCATGTTCTGATTTTTCAAAGTCCTGCCCTTTAATTCCTTTTGGAAACGGAATTTCACCTAGAGGAAAGCATCAAAAATCATAACACAGTATGTAGGTGAATGTCCTTATTCTTAGGAATGCATGCTAAAGTATTTACTGGCAAGTGTTCATGAAGCCTGTAATTTATTTTCACAAATGGTTCAATATAAAAATGTATGTATATATAGAGGGATAATGCTAACTAAATCTAGGTAGAGAATATATGATTTTCATTACACAATTCTTCCAATTTTTCAATATGTTTGAAATGTTTCATAATAAAAAGCTGGAGAAACAGAATTACATTTAAAAAAATCACAGAGGAACTGAGAGCTAAGAAATTTCAATGATACATCCCAGGGATTTTCAAACTCTGATATGCATGCAACTCACTCAAAGAGCTTTGAAAACTACACATTCTCAGGGCCCCCTCCCACAGATTCAATCTCAGAAGTTCTAGCCTAGGTCTTGGCCATCTGTATATATTTTTTAACAAATTCTCAGCTAATTATGATGCTTACTAAAGTTTGAGAACTAATGGTATAATCCACAAATATAGACAGCTAAAAACAAGAACAGTGGGTGACTAATACTTGCAGGTCATACTCAACATCTGATTACCTCAACGAACGGGGCTTACTGTACTGAGGGGGTGTGGTTATCTAAATTAAAATAAATAAGCAAAGAATAAATGAATATAGGACAATCCTTTCCCATACCTGTTGAGTACTGCAGTTTTCCTACATCTCCACTGCTGCTGCTACTGCCAAGACTTGTGTTGCTCTGGGTAAGTTCACTGGGGACCAACCCTGAGATGCTCATGTTAGGAGATATAGTCTCCCCCAAAATATGATCTTCTAGGCCAGCTGGGAAGCTGTAATCTCTATTAGTTTCCTCCTTTAATTGTAGAAAGAATAAAATCCCACATAAATACCTTCTAAATGGAAATATATTCACCCTACCCTTTTCAGAATTAAACTCTTCCATAATTCTTAAATAAATGTTCATCCTCAGATTTTTCAAAACCATGAACTCATCTCACTATTATTTGGAATGTCCCTTCCACACTCTGAGACATTCAAGCAATAACCTATACTTTAAGAAAAGATTTTGTTGTGCCCCTTTTGTATGTTTGGGGTGTGAGGTGTCTCTCAATATTCAATACTATAAAATAAAGGAACTCTAGGAGCTCAGTCTATAAAGGGATCATAGATATCAGAACAAGTAGAGTAGGGGCTTTTGAGATTTTGATCCTGATTCTCCATCACTTATCTAGGTATGTGACCTTTAAGAAATTAACTTCTCTAATTTTTAGTTAAATCATCTGAAAAGTATGGACAACATGAGTCATTTTTTGAATAAGGATGTGGTGAGAATTTCAACTCTGATAACAACAGTCAATATTAAAGGCAAAAAACATGTAGTTCTTGACTAATATAGTGACTGCTGAAGCTTTAGTTTAGACAGAAAGTGCTTCGATAAGTAGAGTTTCCTTTTTGTTTATTTTTAGCTTTAAAGAAGAAAAACTTGTATCTTCATTGTTACAAAATCATGTTAAACAATTTTTAAGAATTAAAATACAGATAAGCAAAAAAGGAAATAAAAACACTTATACTACTACTACCAACACCTAAAGAATATTATCAAAATCTCCACATAAATCTTCCTATAATTTTAAAATATGCATACTCAATCATTTGATAAATTTTTACAAAATAGGGTCATACTGGGCATATTGTGTTTTTATCCGATCTTTTCATGTAATTAAAAATTTTTTTTAAATATTATCAGTATTTTCTTTTAAAGGTTTATTTTTATTTATTTATCCCCCCTTGCTGCTTGTGCTCGCTGTGTCCATTTGCTGTGTGTTTTTCTGTGTCTGCTTGTCTCCCTTTGTTATGTCATCTTACTGTGCCAGCTCACTATGCCACGTGGGCTGTCAGCTCACAGTGTCATGTGGGCCGGCTTGCCCTCACCAGGAGGCCCTGGGAATCGAACCCAGGGCCTCCCATATGGTAAACGGGAGCCCAACCACTTGAGCCACATCCACTTCCCAAGTAATTAATTTTAATGTCATTTATTCTTTTTCTACATAATTTAAACCACTGCAAAGTAACCTGTGACACTGATGTACTATTATATATTTAATTAACCCCCTATTGCTAAACATTCAGAATGCTTTAAATTTTATATAATATACATTACAGGGAGTAGATGTGGCACAGGCAGTTGGGTGCCTGTCTCCCACATGGGAGGTCCTGGGTTTGGTTCCCGGTGCCTCCTATAGAAGACAAACAAATAACAAGAAAAAAAAAACAAAAAACAACAACAACAACAACAACCCAACAACAAGCAGACAACAAGCAAAGATGACAAGTAAAGACAAAGGGCAAACCAAAAAACAAGCAGGGAGCAGATGTGGCTCAAGCAGGTTATTCTGTTGTTTTTTATTGTAATACCAAGTTAAGACAACTTATTTTGTCTTCCCTGACTGACTTTATAAGTTCTTTAAATGCAAAATGCAGCTTGTCTTATAAAACTCAATATTTTACTTTTAACTCAATTAATATTTTGCCTCTAGAATAAAGTTTTCCTTCAAATGGTATATAGATCTTGTTTCTCCAATTTCTTTTCCTGTCTCTACTTCCTGTTTAGAATTTAGCAATCTGAAATTGATTATATAATCTTGAAAATGCATGCTTTTTTAAGCTTCCATGTTTTCATATTATTCTTTCTCCCAGATATACCCTGCTGCCACCGTATCTCTTTGACGAAGGCAAAATTTCACATTTACCCTTCAAAATCCACCTTAGAGATCACTTGCTTTGTCTTTTCTGGATGGCCTCCACCTGAACCTCTTCTTAAGATACTGCTCCCTTCTTTGTTACCGTAGTGGTTAAGAGCATGGACTCAAGAGCCAATCTCCCTGACTTACTAAATTCTAGTCTACCACTCATTAGTTGTATGACCTTCGGAAGTTAACTAACCTCCCTGAATCTCAGACACCTCATCTGTAAAATGCAGATAACAGTAGTATCCATCTCATGGAGTTGCTATAAAATTAAATGAATGTATATATATATACACATACATATATATGAATATATATTTACATCTCAAAAGAGATACACAATTTAGGACATTAGCTAGAATGTAATATTTCAATATCAGTGACCATTTATAGATGGCTGTCTTTTCTACAACATAAAGCACCCAAGTACTATATAATACTCTAAACACAAAGGTAAAAAAAAATTTTGATTTAATTTTATTCTTTTAAAATTTTTTTTATATTTTAAGGTAATATTTTAATTAGTTTTTTCTGTAAAACAATTCCATTTTCATAAAAGATCTAATTAACTCTCTCTACCCTTATTTTTAAAATAATTAATCATTTTTGTCATAAAGTAATGAAATCTATGGATTAAACTGCAGGGTGATTCATATATATCAAACAGATAACTTAAGAAAAAGTTATTTAAAAAGTGAAGTGCTATGCAAATATAATATGGCATTATTAATAGGTTCAAACACTAACCATTGGTACTTTCAAAGAAATAAACTTAATGTTTTAGTTTAGATGGATCTATGGAATTATATTCTATTACTATATTATTAATTTCCTTATGTATATATTCAAGTCATGTCAAGAAAGAAACAAGATATGCACCAAGAAAAATATAAAAACCAAAGTCACAAGAAATCTCTAAATAATAATTTAAAAATGAAAAAATAGGTACTACAAACATTTCGGTGTCAGATGAAACACAAACTCTTACCTCATCATCTGAGTAGCTGTAGGCAGATGTGACTGCTCCCCACATCTTACTTGCTACTGTTGCTGCTTGTTTCATACCAGATTTCAGGACATCTATCTTGGGCCCTGAGAGTATATTATCCAGCTTTAGTCCTGAAAAAGAATTTACTACAGAACCCAATGAGCCATGAGGTGAAGAACGCACCAGTGCTGATAAGGAAGTTGAACGCTCTTTATGAGCCTGAGAAGGAGTCTGTTGCTTGAAACGCCCAGTAAAAGTTTTAGACCTAGACACTGCCAGAGAGCTCTTTTCACTTTCAGGATTTTCCTGTACTGGTGGACCATTATCTAAAGGTAGGCTTGATCTCCTCTCTAAAGGGTGAAAAAATGCAGTGGTAGTAACAGACTCTCTGTTTCCCTCTCCATGTAATTCCATACTAGAAGACTTGCTTCCCAGGGGACTTTTTAGATTCATATAGTTTTCAATTTCATCAGCTAGATTGCGTGCAATAACTGGAGAAAACATCTTATCTTCAGAATTGGGAGTTTTTTCTCCTATGCATTCAGTGGCTAAAAGAGACAAAGGATCTAGCCCAGTTTCAACATCTTCCCTCTCAATAGCTTTCACAACACCAGAGAAACTATTTCTCTTATTTATTGGATCTTTGGGTCCTGCTTTCAAGTCTCTGGACTGATTATTATCACTATCATTTTGCAGACTGTTGTATGTATCCTTTGTAGTTTGAGCTACATTATCATTAACCATGGACTCTAGGAACTCTTGGCTTTCCTCAAGCATCTCTAACACTGGAGATGACCTGTGTTCAGACTCCCAGGTGCTTTCAGACACACAAGTCCAAGTATCAGCTAGATGACAGCCAACATTCTCAAAGCTCTGAATCCTTGCAATATGAAGTGGTGAAGCCTTAGGACATGTCAATGCTGCTGTCAGAATCTTGGCATCTGCTCCCATCATGATGGCCATTTCACTCGAATTCAAATCCAAACTGCTCTTCTTAAGCAACATTCCTGCTCGACTTTCAGAACTAAAACTACAACTTCTTTCTGGAAAATGTTTTTGTCTTTTTTCTCCTCTATCACCATTCTTCTTGAGATTAGTAACTTCACCAAACACTGCATCTTCACCAGGATCTTGAATGGAAAATAGCACATTCAATTTACTACCTAAAAGAGAAAGCACAATATTAAAAATTAATCCTTATTTTCTGACGTAATTTTTATTTTTTTAAAAAAAGCTTATTGTTTCTCTATAATAGAAGTGGATACATACTCAGAGTAAAAGATTTCGAAAATAACAAAAGGTATAAAGGCAAAAGTACCCAAAAATGTCATTCATTCCTGCCTATCAGAAATAACATTTTAATGTACTGCCTGGTTTTCAGCCTCTATGCATAATATACAAACATTTAAACAAAAGGATCATGCAATATACCATCAATAAATATAGGTCTACAAATATTTAGTCTTACATTCAATTTAAGCCATACATCCTGAATTAAACAGAAGATCTAAAAAGAAAAATCTCATCTATCTTAGTTTTCACGTATTCAACAAATGTTTACCAGGTATGTATTCTACACAAAGCAAATCTTTAATCATGGAGGAATTACATACATGCTATGAACCAAAGCCTTACTGCTCCAGTAAAAGAACTGCTCTAAAGTAAAACAATCTAGAATGGAATGGTTAGAATTGGTAAGTTCCAAGAAGGCTGATAACATGTGAGTAAGCTAAAAAAATTCTCACACAAGCAACAAAAGATAAAACTTTTGTGCAAAGGAATTATCAAGAAAGTGAAATGGAAAGAAATAATTGCAAGTCATATATATGATAAGGGTTTAATATCCAGAATACATAAAAATAATTCCTATATTCAACAACAAAAAGACAAAAAATAGGCAAAGGAATAGATATTTTCCAAAGAAGATACACGTATGGCCACTTCATACCCACCAGGATGGTTATTATTTTTAAAATATGTATTTTTTAAAA
This sequence comes from Cabassous unicinctus, assembly GCA_029593785.1. Lineage (NCBI taxonomy): Eukaryota > Metazoa > Chordata > Mammalia > Cingulata > Chlamyphoridae > Cabassous > Cabassous unicinctus. The sequence goes on from JAQZBX010075207.1 coordinate 10,231, forward strand.
ACAGGAAATAAATGTTGGAGAAAATGTACAAACACTGGAACTCTAGAGCACTGCTGGTAGAAATGTAAAATGGTGCAGCGACTGTGGAAACAATTTGGTGGTTCCTCAAAAAGTAAGAATTACCATATGATCCAGCAATTCTATTCTTGGATATATACCCCAAACAACTGAAAATAGGGACTCAAACAGATACCTGTATATCAATGTTCATAGAAAAATTATTCAAAATAGCCAAAAGGTAGAAACAACCACCCAAGTGTCCATCAGCAGCAGATGAATGGATAAACAAAATGCAGTATATACATACAATGGAATATTATTCAGCCTTAAAAAGGAATGAAGTTCTGATACATGCAACAACATGGATGAACCTTGAAGACATCATGCTGAGTAAAATAAGTCAGACATAAAGGGACAAATATTGTATGATTCTACTTATATGAAACAGCTAGAATATACAAATTCATAGAGACAGAAAGCAGACTACAGGTTGGGGGCAAGGGTGAGTTAAAGCGTAACGGGTGCAGGGTTTCTGTTTGGTGACAGGAAAATTATAGTACTGGATGGTGGTGATGTTCACAATATTGTGAATGTGATTAATCTCAATGAATAGTATGGTTGGGAGTGGTTGGGATTGAAAGTTTGTTGTATATATGTTTAATAAAAACATTAAAAAAGAAAGACCTATTATGAACTAAATGTATTATGTGAAATATAAATATATTATATGAAATATGAATATGGGTAGAATTGCATATATAAAACTGTTTTTCTTTGAAGCTGAACAAATGGAAGTCAATAGTACAAAATGTTAATATCAGACCAAAAAAAAAACCAACACAACATTACACTAAGTGAAGAAAACCAGACACAGAGTACTATTTATTGTATGATTCCATTTATATAAAATGTAAATATAAATCAATTTATAAACATGAAAGGAGATTAGTGGTTATGTAGGTCTGAGGAAGGAATGCTAAGGGGGTGTAGAGTTTTTCTTTTTGGAGTAATATAATTGTTCTAAAATTTTTGAGTTGATGAATGTACAACATTGTGATTACACTAAAAGCCACTGACTATACACTTTGGATAGAATAGCCAGAAACAGCAGCTCTGTTCAGTGGCAGAAGCATCGAGGGATTGAGAGGCGAGGAATTTTCTTGTATGTTTGTCTGTTTTATGTTTATTATTATTACTGAAATAATGAAAAAGCTCTAATAATGATTGAAGTGATGAATGCACAACTATGTGATTATAGCAAATACCACTGACTGTACACTCAGGATGAACTGTATGTTTATTAATATGTATTAATAAAATCGATTTGTTATTTTAAAAAATTGGGGTAAAGGATGTTGAAGGCTTCAAAATATTGGGAATGTAATTAATACCCTGCACTGTACACTTGAAAGTGGTTACAATGGGGAATTTTGAGTTGCATATATATTACTACATAAAAAAATTAAAAAAAAAAGAGCTGAAAAATATGATCGTGTACAAGGAGTTTAATTTTCAAAAGAATTCAGTGCCACGTTTTGTTGATTTTATGCCTTAAAAAGATTAGTGTGTGTGTATGTATAAATGGCTAATGAAGACAAAAGAAATGGATTTCAAATTTTCATAGTGTCACTGAGCATGAAATATAAAATAAAGATCTAAAAAAAAAGAGAGAGAGAGAGAATAAAGAAACAGTAACAACCAAATGCAATACATTATCTTGAATGGGATTCAACAAGGGAAGAGCAAAGGCTGAAAGAGACATTATTGAAACATATAAAAAAATTGGAATATAGAGTATAAGTTTTATTTCAACGTTAAATTTCCTGAACTTGGTAAGTGTACTTAAGGTGGCTACCTAAGTGAGTATCCTTAACCTTAGGAAAAGTACATAAAGTACTGTGTGGTAAAGGAGAATGATGTATACAACCTACTCTCAAATTTAGAAAATAGATGATGCGATAGACAGATGGTGATACAACAAACATGGCAAAATGTTAAAAGTTGGTGGATCTGGGTATCAAGGTTGGGGGTATGTTTAGAGTTCTCTGTATGGGTTTCATAAGAGTTTTGCAACTATTCTGTAACTCTGAAATTTACTTCAAAATAAAAAGTTTATTTGAAAAAAAGTGACTCAGTATACCTATAACAATTGGGCCAAAATTAAAGACCCATTGTTTCACATGCATAGAGCAGAAGTAACGTAAGTCTTTTTCTTCTACTTCCCTTCAATGATAGGAATTACCGGCCCACACAAACCTTCCTGGGATTCAATCATCTCATTGCCTGTCTGTTCTTAAGGAATACAGGAGGCTCTAAAAATCCTCCCTCATTATCTACAATGAGAAAAAGGAGGACTAAACTGAGAACAGGAACTACAACAGGAAAAAGTGTTCCAAATAACAACTAAATACCCCAAATACCTCCCCTTTAAAAAATTAAGTATGTTTAGACACCAACAATTTTAACTGCTTCTTTAATCCATTTATGGATTCAAACTCAGTTCTAGCTCTTTAGCATGTCCATTACCATTAAATAAACAATTCAATGTCATTAAAGACACATGTATAACTGTAGAAGTGTATTTTAAATATTTAATAACTAATACACAGAGACTCACCAGTGCTATTTTTCCTGCTGTTTATATCAAATATACCAGATGGAACTTTCACTATACTACTGCCCCATGCAGGAGATTCAGTAGGACACTGTGGCTGGGGACTGGGTTGTGAGTGCTTTACCACAATAGCAGAAGCATCATACAACTCTGGAAAAAAATATTTAGATGTTACCATTTCTGCTTTTGCCAATATGGAACAGAAACCATATACAGCTTTTTATATATTTTATGTATTATTTCTCAAGAAGGGGTGAACACATGACTATTTTATTACTGATTTATCATGTCTGGTTTATTTTATGCCACAAATGTTGCCAGTACTGACTGAAATAAATACTTTATTTAGCAATCAGTAATTCTAACTTAAGCTTTCTTTGGTAAATCCATTAAGGCTTTGGCCTTCAGTTATACTCCTCTATGCCTGGCAACTAGGATAGGGGCTTGTTTCTGCTAAACTCAACTGATACCGTCAAAGAAAGTGTATACTTTTGTGAAGAGAAGAGGAAGGACATCTTATTATCATGGAGCCAAAATATCCCTCTGTATTTCCATAAGATGATTACTGCAACATAGTCTCAATGAATCCTATAAAAACCAGGACAACCACGCACACTATCTTTAACTTATCAACGAAAAATTATCCACTTAGGTATCTGGATGACTTCTAGTGAAAGAGTGTTTTAAATAAAAGGGGCAATGGAATACAAATTGGATGACTCAAAGTTTAGTTCTGGTTCTGTCAAAAAGTAGCTAAAATACTCTGTAGTATTTTGACAAATAAATACTACAATGAGTTGGGAGTTTCCTGCATAATGAATGCCTATCCTACAGAGTCTCTAAAGGTATCTTAAATTCTAAAATTCAGGGACTATTAAAGTCTACCTTATAAAATAGTATATTGTATCTTGAATAAACCAGACCTTACATTTCTGAACATTATCACCAAAATTATTAAACAAGATAAGCTCTTAAATGACACACATAATTTTCTAAGTAAAGCTAGTAAACATCTAGTACTTAACCTTTCGTTTGCATTTTTGTTTTAGTTATCAGTTCTCTTGTTACTTGTTCTTCAGGCATATGAATTTCTGCATCATCCTTTATCAGTTCATCCTTAGACCCATAGCCTTGGTCAGACTGACCACCTGTTAAAGGGAATACAGGCTTACATACAAATGTTTTCACACATTTATAATCCATGTAAAATATCAAAAGAAAAGTCCACTGATCAACACAACAATTAAACTTAGAAAAATGGAAGACAAGAAAGCCCAGAAAGCACACAGAGCGTTTTAAAACAATGGTAAAGAGCCAAGAACAGCATAAACAGGAACATCAAAGACTACATACCATCACACATTTCCTCAACTACAAATTGAGACATTGGGAAAAGATGTTGTGAGAAATTTCTTTTGGGGATTGTCTAATAGTATGCTGCCTTTGTGTAAGAAAGAGGAGGAAATAAAAAACACACATACATCTGCTTACTTTTTCAGAAAGAAACACAAGAATGATAAACCAGAAGACAATAAAATTTTTAGCTACCTACAAGGAGTGGGTGAGAAGGGGTGTAAGGGAGAAAAGAGGAAAGAAACTTCTCTACGTATGGCTTTTTGTAATGGTTTTTATTTTTGGAAACATCTACATATTTCTTAAAAAATCAACAAAAATGGAAGGAGACTAAAACTGAATGCAGACAGAAATAAGTGAACCCCAGCATATTTATATGAATAATATAACCACACTAAAAGTGTGGGGTTGGGACGACTAAGCCAAATAACTTTTTTTTTT